>SNQJ01S0011817.1:84335-109296 GCA_010110895.2 Picea sitchensis | reverse complement strand
CTGAATTTTGAATGGGACCTAAAATTCTACTTTCTCCATATGAAGTCCAATGAGGTTGGAACCACTCTCAAACATCCTGAAACAATTAATGGTAATGTTAAAAATTTAAGTAAAATGATGAAAATGAAAGAATTTAAGAATTTTACATTACCATTAAGAATTTTAGTAAAACCCCTCACGCACTTTTAATTTGCAAAAAATTTTAAGCAGGCCGACACATTCTATCGACTCGCGACACATTGAGAAAATGTCGCGAGTTAATGAATGTGTCGCGACACATTCAAAATTTCGGAAGTTTCGCGACATATTCAAACGAAAGTTTCAGTTGAGTGAAAATTTCGGCGACACATACGACATTACCGTTATAACGCCAATATATTCAACAGTGGTATGTATGCACCATCTAGAGCTCAATGCTAGCATTGCTAACATTGGACCGCACCTAGGTATTGCAAATTGAGGACTAAAAATGGTTGGGACTTGATTCAACATTTCAACATGCAAGGTGATTGTATGTCATTTACAATAAGCAAAATTTACACTCACACAGGTTGATTTCTAGGTAGATGTTCGTACTTCACGAATTCCTTGATGATCGACACTTGATTTCTAAGTAGATGCAGATGTTTATACTCGATCAACACATTCTATACCAAAATAGAGAGGTAGGAGCCTTTTGACATGAACACAAAATAATCATCCCATCTTTAAGCACAACTACCCTTGGTTTTTACTTCTCACATGCTATGTAATGAAGTTTTACACACAACAATAGCATAAAAGGAAGATCTCTATAAAGTTTATTGAGATATAATTAGCATAGACCCATGTTCACCCAGATCTATTAAACTATAGTTAAAAAGAAAGCAAAAGCTGTATTTTCTTGTGCAACCTTCAAAACCTCTAGACCTGCATGTTCACATTTCTTGCATAATTTGTAAGATGCAGCAATTTCTAACCAAGAGTATCCATTCACTACAAATGAGATCAAGGACTTTCTTGCCTTCAAGCATCAATGAAAATTACCAGCAAATTGAAAGCCTTCATGCAACTTGCATTTAGCATGCAAACTGAATGCCTCAAAATTACCTAGCGTGAAATAGCTGGTGCACAGCTGCAATAACCTCACAGGTCTCCAGTAAACTCAGCTGAATGTATTAAAATGACAATATATGCATGTCAAATGGAAAATCAACAGCTGTATTATATTGCCTGATTAACATCATTACGGTTGTACTATATTTCCTGACTAACATGGTTTTGTGCACAACCTCATTGGACAATTGCTCATACAGAAGCTCCAATTCCCTTAGCTTTCTTTTCCTTCAAAAGATTGCTTGCTTCTTGATGTCGACCTGATTTGCTACAAACCTTAATCAAATGTGAATAGAGAAATAAATCCAGTTTGGGATCCTTACCACACTGCTGGGTCAGGAATGAATGTGCTTCCTCAAATCCTTTGATTAGGAGTCTGTTAAGGAGATTCGAGTAAGTAGCATACAAAGGGTTAATTCCTTCTTTTTTCAGTCTATCAAAGAGCTGAAGCGCACCTTGGATTCCCCCTGTCTTGCAAGCAGCACGAATCATTACATCATATGTAAAGGCGTCCAGTTTGCAGCCCATATTAACCATAGACTGAAGCCATTCAGTTGCCTCTGCAAATTGCTTCCTATTACAAAGTTCTTTTAAAACAGTATTATAGCAGAAGGAATCTTGAGGATAGTCTTCCATCATCTCAAAAACACCCTGCACCTTATCCATCTGGTTGTTCTGACAGTACACTTGTATAAGTGGACGATATGTCGACATTCTCGGAGCACAATCAACACTCGCCATCTTTTCCAATACCTTTAAGGCTGCATTGACATGATTCTTTTCACAGAGAGTCACAATAAGCCTTTCGTAAGCTTCTCTTCTGATAGAAAGCTCCAACTTGTCAAACATTTCCATGACTTCATTCAGGGTATCTGAATCATCGTGCCACATAGCATAGAACGAAAATGTTTTAGCGAAATTATTGCTATGAGAACCTGATCTCTCTGGCGAAACCCTCAGCAGGGTTTCAAAGTCCTTAGAACGGCCGAGAATATCAACAAGCTTGTCATAAGTTGCAATGTTAGGTTCAAAACCTGGTTGTGCGTTGGCCCATTGAAAAAACCTCAGAGCTGAATTTGGGGAACTTGTCGTATCCAATACCGTCTTTACAAGTCGTGGAGTTAGCTGAAGCCTCAATTGAGTTAGGGTCTCTTCCATGTCTTTATCGCCCTTTTCAAGGACTTGCCGTATTTCTCTTATAGCATCCCTCAGCTTCCGTTTCTCTTTTTTGGGGGTTTCCACAGTTTTGGTCAATTCAGGCAAGGTGTCTTCCTCTTCATCGTTGTTTACGTCTCGTAATTTAGGGTTTTCGTCCTCGTCAGAGGTTGCTTGAGTTTTCCCAAGGATTTGAACCGCGGCGGATGCATCCGTTGAGTAAAATTTATGACTAAAAATGAGTTCATGAAAATGAAGAAAACTCTTACCGTTTTCGACGGTTTTGAGGGCCGTGGAGTACAAATTTTGGGGCCATTCTGGTGATGCAGAACTCCATTGTTGAGGGTACATCTGGTTTGTTGAAAATGCTCGCCTGATAGAGGCCAGTGCTGCACGACGCGCACAGGCCATGGCCTGCATTTGCAAGGAGTTGTTTGTACTGGAGGACTCTTCCCGTTGGATGAAATGGGAGTTTGGAAAATGTGGGGGTTGGGGTTTTGTTATTGCTAGGGTTGAAGGGACGTAAGGTTTTAACGCCATGAGTTGAGGTATTAACATTTGGATTGGGATTATTAATAAAGCTTTCGATACAAGATATTTATCCTCCAACATCAAATCCTATAGCCTTTGGAATATAATAGTCCCATTTTTTCAAATTCTAAAGTTTTAAGAATATAATATTACTATTTTTAAACTTGGGAAAAGTAACCATATTGCTAAATTAGCTTTATATAATAATAATAATAATGGATTTGAACTTGTGATCTCTTAAGAGGAAACATATGTTCTTAACCATTAGTCCCACTCAAGCTGTATAGAGTAAGCTAGAAAGCTTCCTTTGATTACTTTGTGTTGAATTTGGTAGAATTTTCAAGTATGGTTAGAGTTTTACAATGATCCAAGTTTTATGTTTCAGGAAATTTTACTTGGAGATTTTGGCCCATTTAAATTAATCCATATGCTTGAAAAATCAATCAAAGTTCTAGATCAATAGGAACTTTGACTTTTTGGGTCACCTATTCTAGTAGATGGAGGGATGTTTACTACATGTTTACTCAGTTCATATACCTTATTGTTGAGATTAAGAATGGAATTTTATGTTGACTCTTAAGTTGTGGTCCAACGGTAAATTAGTGGGAATTTTTCACTATTGATCCAAGTTCTAAATTGTAACATCCCTCCTTCCCACAAGGGTGTTACTTGCTTAAAAAAAATAAAATTCAAACAACTAACTCAATCTCGATCTAATCCATTCCAAACAACAAGTGTAACAATGCAACATCTTAACTAGTAATCAATCCAATTATAAGTACATCTAGGTAATACGTCAAGCAAATAAACTATAACAGTAGAAAATACATTAAATACCTATAGGTATTGCACCTCGTTGAAGCCCAATCGTTGATCTAAACCAGTACTCCACAAGATGACTATCAATTTGTGGGGGGAATCGCACCCAAGGATCGATTTTCCACCCAACCAATGCAATCACTCAAACCAAGTGTAGCCCCCCAATTAGGGCTCAAGCTCAATAAGTGGCTCACTCTATTCACAGAATAATACAAGGGTCAAGCATATACTAATCAACCATAGTGTGGTGGAGAGACTCCTAGACTTGCAAGAACACCACTTCCAACCCCCGATGAGTACCCTTTGTTAAGCAAGTATCATACACATCAATGATGAACCTCTATAAGGATCTTATAACCACCCTAACCCCCAATGAATACCCCTAGTTAGGAAATTATCCTACAAGACAATCGCATCCCATGATCCCAAGAGTAATAATTGCCAGACACAAATGGGCATGAGTACCCCTTGTTAGGCAAGTACACTTCCAACCTCTTTATCCACACAAACTAAGTGCGAGCAACTGCCAATTTTCTCCTAGTATATCACAATCCAAAATTGTATTTATTACTCAAGGTAGAATCCTCCACCATCCTTTCCATACCCAACCTCCTCAAACAAGGCTACACTCTCAGTTCCAATCTCTCAAGGGTGTAACAACTCCCTCTTAAGAATGTCTCTTATCCTTGTCATTCCCTACTAGATTATACTTGGGTGAAATTTGGCTTGGGGCCAAAATTACAAGTGTCAAAATGTGGGTAAAAGGTAATTTACAGATTATTGCCCTTGGGATTTTTACCCTGGTTAACTTTGGAAGGCCTTTTTCAAGTCNTAAAAAAAAAAAAAAAAATCCCTAGGTATTAGGTTTATTAGAGATATAAGGTGTACTATGTAATAAAGTCACTTTATGACCTTAGAATATGTTAATGTTCACTTTTTGTGTAAAGTAATCTATCCCACATTCATGAGTGGAAATGATTTGCTTAATGAACATTGATATATAAGGAGGTAAATTCATTTGTAATAAGTGCATCAATTATTCGTTGATAATATCATATGGTGTTATTGTGAGGATCTTTATTTGAGCTTAGTTATGTGACTCAACCCTATCTAGAGTTTCCTCATTTAGTGATATAGCTCATTTTGTAATATGGTATCAGAGTAGGAAGTTGTATCAATATTTTGGAGGAAGTTGTATCAATATTTTTGAGCCTTTGAAAGACAAGGTTTCCACTCTTGCGACTTCAATAGACTAAGAGCCACAAAGTGCCACAATTCAAGAAGTTGCCACCATGATTTTCTTTCAAATTCTTCATTTTATCTAGATCATATGTGTTTTATCTAGGAGTCGGGCAACTTGAGATTGCTATTAGGGGGGAAGGAGGATAACACGACTTAAAAATAGCATTGGAATTCATCAATTTCCCATCAAATATTTGTCAAGTGGAACTCAAACTCATCATAGGGCCTGAGAAACGTCTTTGAGGTTTTAACCTTTTTTAAGTGGAAATTTTGTTGAGAATGGACAACAATGGTGTTAAGGCAACAAAATAAGTTACGGTGATCACGTATCCCTCTTTTACAAAATGAATTTTGATGAAGATTTTGATCCTCCTTTGTGTTCAGATTGTCGATTGCTATGGGAGTCTGTGTAGATAGAAGTCGAAGCCACCAATTTGGTTAACGATGAACACATTGAGAGGTTATCACAACATCCACCAGGAGCATCGATGACAGACCAGTTGGTTCCTGAAATAACGATGCATGCTCTCAATTATTTGGATTGTTCGAGTTTGTGATGTCTCTCCATGACGAATTCTTTTATGTGGCGGGTGGCCAACAATGATAATGGGTGGAAATCATATTATGCAGCAACAAAATCTATTGTAGATGTGAATGCAAACTACTACAATATTTTAAGGGCAAACAATGTAGTGGGTATTCGGCCTTTGTGGGAGGACCTAGGAAATCACAATGGTGGAAAGTGGATAATTTGGATGAATAAGGCTATCTCAGGCAAGTTTTGGGAAGACTTGGTACTAGCACTAGTAGGATATCATCTGGATTATGGTGGTATTGTATTAAGTGTTCTTGAGGGAAAGGTCAAAGGTATACATATAGCGAATGTACTCATGATTGAAGATCCACCGGATGCTAACGATGGTGAAGAATCTACTAAAGAAAATGGATTTTATGCATTTTAGGAAGGTCGTGATTTGAATACAAGAAGGGATCAGTTAACATCTCAAAATGGATTGTTTCCCAATTAGTTTAGAAGTTGTGGATCTAGGGAAAGATCCCTCATTGATTGGAGAGACATGCATGTGGATTGCAATCTACTAGTGAGGTTACACGACATGCATGTGGATTATTGTCCTAATTGACTTCGGGAGATTTGGGAGTTCGGGGAGGTGGAATATGGGAACTCGATCATTCAACTTAGAAACCACACCTTTACGAGGGTTATGAGGAAGCTTGATGGAGCTCAAACTGGTTCAGGAATTGTGTTCAAAGAAGAAGCTTCTAAAGGATGTTGTTGACGTTTAGTGTTCAGTTTATGTGTTTGATTTTGGTTTGTTTTAGCACTGTATGCCTTATGGGGGGGTATTAGAGATATAAGGCTTACTATGTAGTAAAATCACTTTATGACTTTGGAATATGTTAATGTTCACTTTTTGTGTAAAGCAATCTATCCCACATTCATAAGTGGAAATGATTTGCTTAATGAACATTAATATATAAGGAGGTAAACTCCTTTGTAATAAGTGCACCAGATATTCATCGATAATATCATATGGTATTATTGTGAGTATCTTTCTTTGAGCTCAGTTATGTGACTCAACCCTATCTAGGGTTTCCTCATTAGTGATCTAGCTCATTTTGTAATAAGGTTTAGGTGGCCACCCTCATTGAACATGAATCCCTAGCAGAAATGTGATTTCCAACCTCTTCATCAATGTCTCATCCCACAACGAGTTAGCCTTTTCCAACAATACCAATAAACATATGAAACATGAACCATCATAATAATCATTCAATGGAAATGCATCGTAAGATACAGTAAATGTGTGTGTGTATGAAAGAATACTCGTGTGCCATAAAAAATATACTCATTAATCTTGAAGTAGCCACATATATCTCAATGTTTGATATAAGTCAACATCAATAAAAGTAACCAACAAGGGGTTGGCCTTTTCAAACAATACAAACCAACATATGAAACATGAACCATCATAATAATCATTCAATTGAAATGCATCATAAGACAAGGTGCATCATATATATAGAGAAAGGTAAGAATTAATACTCAATATTATTATGAAAGAATACTCATGTGCCATCAAAAAGATATTCATATTAATCTTGAAGTAGCCACATATGTCTCAATGTTTGATATAAGTCAACATCAATAGAAATAACCAACAAGGGGATAATGAATCCAAAAGATAATCTCCAAATGAGTATTCTGAAGTTCATAATAACTAACAAACAACCATAATCAAGATCAATAGAACAACTATCATGTACAAGGCATGTTACAATCCCCCTCCTCTAAAAAGGGCTATGGCTCGAAGTCGAGTCATCATTAAACAAATGAGGATAAATCTTCCACATCACTAATTTTAATTCCCAAGTGTCAAAGATCAAGATCATTCTTAGAATAAACCAGGATTTCGTCAATAAATACCAACACAAATGTAACGTCCCCTCTGTTATGACTAGGAAAGCGAAGCATAAAAGGTAAAAAAAAAAAAAAAGTATTTTGCATTAGGAAATTAACGTCAACAATATAAATCATAGTAGCACAAAATCAACGACATCATAAGTAAAAGCAGTACCATCTACTCATCATGGAAATCAATAGCGATGCATTCAACACGTCAACAAAAGGATAGTGACACATAGACATAAATAGTGTAGCCGATTAGCACATCATAATCATCTTGAAACAATTTACAACAACAATCAATCAAATAATGAATATAAAATGACTACCCGCCCAACCTACCCTGCAAGGTTAGGACCTCCAGGAAACATACGAAACGCTCAAGCCTAGGTTCCAATTGATTTTGACCATTTAAGGTCTCAAGGCTGGCGACTGTTCTGAGGAACAAGGAGGTGTTTACATCCCACTAACAATAAAGACCACATCAACTAGATCAATCATTCAATCATAATCATCAATTAATCATGGCGCAAGGGTAATCATCGTCTTTATCAATCATACATCAACATTCAAATAATCATTGCGCACGAGAGTAAACAATTCTAGAAAAATCATAGGTCAACTTAATTAATGGCGCAAGAGAAAACTAGTTACTACATCAGTCACATATCGACTTAAATTTAAGACGCAAGATTAAATAGCAACTTATTCATGACGCAAGAGTGATCAACATTAAATTCAAGGGTGCAAGAGAATAATTATGAAGCAATCACATGCCCACTTAAATTAAGGCGTGCAAGTACAGTTTATTACTAAACTAATCATACATCACTATTATTGCAATGCCCGCGAGTATTCTAATCAATTAATCCATCATTTATACATCAACATACTTCCATGGCTCAAAGAAATTTAATAAAAAAATGTACCCTGAAATCAATTGCCAATTCACACCTCTTTAGATCCCCAAAGAAGGTGAAGATTTCTTAGTAAGTTCATAAGGGTCAAGTTAAAATATATATCCAATGGGATCCATAAGAAGTTCAATCTACTTGGCCATGCATAAAGGAATTTACACTACTTAAGTACCCCCTTTTTTAAAAACTATAAAAAGGGATCAAGCCATTAAAGGATTCATATTACTTATTGACAGTAATCATTTAATTACATTCTTGAATTAAATTATAATTAAAACTAGAACAACATTTAAACTCCTTTAAATAAGATTTACTTCAAAAGATCATGATATGAATGTCCTTTAACAAGTAGAGAATTACATTTGTTATCTCCACATAAGTAATCACTCATTAAATTTCATAACTGGTGCAGAAATATACAATTCAAAAATCAATAAAACATCCCGATGTGATTCTTCCACCAAATCCTATTGTAATAATCTCTTAGCTAAGTCCACTCATTTGAGATGATTTGAAATCTTAAAAATTAAGTGATAATCTTATGACAACAGGATACATATTTAATGGGCCAAGAAGGGAATATCCAAATCTCCCACCAAAGTTTCAGACGAGGAGATCTGTTGGTGACTCCTAGTGATGATAAGGCGGAGGTGACACCTTAAGCACTGCAAGAAGCTGACTGCGACTAGACTCCCACACGCAAATCTAATTTCCATTAGGAACTAACCATTGACCCTAAAGAGTCACTAAACATAAAGTTCACACAACCAGGTAACTAGGTTATGTCCCTAGTCCCACAAACAATGGGGTCTCATACACCAATTTGTCCTATATAATATTGGTGAGTTGAGTAGATATGAGTGGCAGCATTAGCAACCTCAAGTAGGTCTGATGGAGTGTTTTGTTTCTGCATTGATGGCAGTGCAGCCCCCCACTCAGCAGGGACTAATATTATTCCAGAAAATGTTAAGTTAAACAGATAAAGCACTTTAGGTCACTATGGCAAAGGAAAAGCATAATTCGGTATTGGAGGAAAGTTTGTTTCTAAAATATACAAAACAAAACAATGGAGTGACCACTAAATTGGAGTGAATTGGGATTTTGTGATTGGTAGTGTCTAAAAGTATGTAAGTTTTCTATACTTAACTTGTCATATACAATCGAAAATGGTTAATGGTAGCTCGAAAAGAGAATGTTAGGTAATAATTTCGTAGATCCATATTGATGAAGAACCACGAAACTTAGAGGTTACATGGCGCTTCCAAACTGATGGTCATCTACACATACAACTACCAGATAAGAGAACAGGTCATAATTAATGCATACACTGTACATTATATTCCATGATGGGTTGTGCCAATATATTCAAAGAATTGCACTTCCAATTGCATGATAACAAGAAATAGGCACGGACATGAAAATGTTACTCATCTACGAGGAGGAAGAAAGGACGTCCAGTCAACCCATCATTTTAAATCTATCCACAAATACTAAGAGCAGTGAAAAACACAAGGTGTCTAAGGAATCCCATAGTGGAAAATCAAAACGAAGTCTAAGGAATATCACATTGGATAATGAAATGAAATCTAAGCCTAAATTTACAAATTCTAAGTATAGAAATGCTGAGTAAAAAGGGTAAAATCCCCAAGATAAGAAAAATAAAATGCAGAGATTAAATGAGAATCTGGCTCTGGTAGTTTGCACACCCATAAAAAAAATCGCAGAGATGCACCCAGAGGCAAATCGCTAGGTAGAAGAAACGATATGGCAGAGGTGAAAGAGATTTTGACTCTATCAGTTTGCACATCAATAAAAAAACATAAATGCACCCAAAGGCAAATCGTTGGGTAAACGCTATGGCAAGGGTTAAAAGAGAGAATCTGACTCTGTCATGGTTAAACACTAGTAAAAATCGCAGAGTGCACTCAGAGGAAATCGTTGGGTAGAAGAAGGTAAGAATTGTTGAGCAATGCAGATAAATTCGATGTGCAAATAAAGTGAAAATCACTAAGCCAAGGAAGTGAAAATTCGTTGTGTAAAGAAGGTAAGAATTACTGAGTTTTATGGGAACTAAATCACTGTGTAAAAAGAAGAAAATTCGTTGAGTTTAAGGGAACTAAATCACTGTATAAAAAGAAGAAATGCAACACATACCAAAAGATTATCTTACCTACACAATTTTATGATACAATGCAGACCAATTCCATTTAAATTCAGAGCTTGGGTTTCACCAGGGAGAAAACAAATTAGATTAAGCAAATGACCAATCCATTTAAATTTAAAAGCATGGGTTTGCCAGGGAGAAAAATGAAATCAATTAAGCAATGGTCCCAGGAGATGAACGAATAAATTTATACAGTTTAATATTTAACAAAATGAAGACTCGACTAATCAAATACCGTAACCAATAAGGATGTCGATGTCAAGATAGGTGGTTGTTGGCGTTCTCCGACTAAACTTGCGCTTATCCTTGTTTCAGCTTGTTAATCGTTGAGATCTCACCGGTACCTTCCAACCAACACTAGGGGTACTCTTCTTCCCCCTTAGCCCCCCGAGCCGCAAAGGGACCATGCAAAAACCCAACCAGAACTCTCTAGCTCCCATCTCACCTCGCAAGGTAGAGATACTACTCCCAATAGAATTTTTTTTAGTGACCACTTGCCTTTTGCACATTAAATTCATTTTTTTTAAAATTAATTAGGAATTACTCCCCCCGTACACTTGTCACTCGTTCCCTTAGTTGCACCAATAAATCCACCATTTAATTTAATTAAATGTCAATTTCTCTCACCCATCCTAAAAGCACTCCTAAAATTACTCTTAGTTGTCCCTTTATTCCCTCTATTTCCCTTTTAATGACTCATGCCCTTCTAAAACTTAGTTGTGTTTAATTTAGGAAAGTTCTTTAGTTATACTAAACTAGATACCTTTCTATGCTTACACATTTATGCTTTATTCCTTTCTCAACTAAAATTCTAAATTAGTATTTACTTGCACAAGTGTATTAATCATTCCTTAGGATTCATTTTTATTTTCATTTATTCTTAATTTGATTTATTTCATCCCCTCATTATTTAATTTATAAGTTAGTTTTAGTCTTCTTACCCACTTTAGACTTAGGCTTAAATTTTTAAACTAGGCTTAGAATTTTTAAGGAGATCTTATAATTAATAAAAATTACCCAGTTAATAATTATTTTAAGTCTGACAATGTCAAAACAAATTATTGTTTTCTAGGCACCTAGGTTCATTGAATCAAGTTTTATTTTTATTTTTTTCACTGTGACGTGTCCTTCAAGACGCACAACATGCTCCAAGGGTGCCACTCGCCTTTGATTTAAATTTTAATTACGCGACGTGCCCTTTAAGACGCACTACGTGCTCCAAGGGTGTCACTCGCCTTTGACTGGTTTTGGTAGTTGTTCAACCCTTGGAGTCAATACTCCATTCAAGCGACCTTGTGAGAAAATAAGGGCCTTTAAGGAATAAGGACCCTGCCTTATTGTGTGTCCTTTTGAATCTCTGTGAACTACTGTCTCAGTCCGCCCTCACGGCATCATGGATCTCTTGAACTAGGTAATCATTAACCTACAATTCGAGCCACGACGGGAGTGCTAGTAGGCTGTGGTAGGGTTGTTTCCACACCTCTCCCTCAATATTTGGTTGTTGTGCATGGCCCCTTTATTCCTTATGTAAGTCTGATTAGCAAGCAATCGTCATCCTGCATCCATCAACGAAACACTGTCAACGATCCATAAACAACATCATAATATACCCGATCATATGCCACATATGCATAAATAGAAATACCCAAACCATATACAGTCCACTCCTTGACTCGATCTAGAGTCCAAGGAGGTCCATTGATGCCATCGACATCCTCAACCTGTCAAGTGTCCTGCACACTCAGGGGAAACTCGTCGATAGCATTTGTTAATACATAGATATCAAATAACATAACATCATAATCATCAACATCATCATAAGAATCCATAAATGAACAAACAACCATATACTAAAACCGGATCACTTGCACACAAGTGTCCTCAAAGAATAAGTCAAATCATGTGTGCGCAAGAGAGGGATGTTACAACAAACTAGTCTAGATATTTCTAGAACACATTGTTCATTAATCTCATGAAGACTATGAGAGCATTCGTTAATCTGAAATGGAAAAATAGAAATTCATTGTACCCATATTTGGTTATAAAGGGGATCCTTGGTACGTTAGCCTCTTCGACTCTTATTTGATGATGCATTTGGTTCTGAAGGTGATCCTTGGTATGTTAGCTTCTTCAACTCTTATTTGATGATACCCAAATCTTAAATCCAATTTTGAGAACACCTTCACTCCCTTGAGTTTATCAAATAGTTCATTGATCTGAGGCAAGGGGTACTTGTTCTTTATTGCTACTTTTTTCAACATCTGGTAATTGTTATGATCCAATGCCTTAAAAATGATAAAAATTCAATGAATATAGTCCACTTCGAGGGGGAAACCTCTATTTACAATATATCCAATTCAGAATACAATACGAGATTAGATCAGATGATCCTAAGACTATATCTCTTTGGTGTGTGTGTGTGTGTGTGTTTGTGTGTAAGAGACAAAGGGGTACAGTTATTATGAAAGGGTACAATGAAGGGTTCTAGACAACATATAATCATAACACTAGAAATGCATTAATTCAATATCTAGGGATTAATAAGGGGTTGTATACTTAACACAGGGCTTTGTTTAGGGTTTAACATGACCCTCCCCTTCAAACAAGTGTTGTCCTCAACACTTGACTAACTCTGGGTATTTCTACATGAAGAACTCATCTTCTCATGTCGCCTCTTTCATTGGTAGGTTCTTCCACTTGACAAGGTACTCAGTAATTGCTCGATCTTGCAGCTTCTTAATCCTTGTCTCAAGGATTGTTTCTGGTTCTAGTATGATTTTCCCTTCTTCATTGATCTCTGGTTAAACAGTTTGGACTAGGATCTTGTCATCGATTACCTTCTTTAAGCAAGAAACATGGAAGAATAGATGTACACATGAAGATGGAGGCAACTCCAATTTGTAAGCCATACTTCCAATTATTTGCAATGCCTTATAGGGGCCATAATATTTGGGTGCTAATTTGTTTTCCTTATTTTTTTGCTTAAGGGACATCTATTTATATGATTGTAGTCTAAAAAATACTCAATTCCCCACTTCAAATTCCCTTTCCCTGTGATGTTGATATGCTTGTTGTTTCATCTTATTTTGTGTCATAACCAAGTTGTCCTTCAACAGTTTGAGAACCTATCTGTGGTGCCCTATGTGGTCCTCCACTGCTTGACCTTTGTAGTCCCTTTCAAGGGTGATGTGAAAGATGGAGGATGATATCCATAAAGTGCCAAAAATGGGGACATTTTTTATGAAGTATGGAAGGATATGTTGTACCACCATTCTACCAAGGGTAATCACTTGACCCATTGTGTATGTTTATCAGATGCAAAGCAATGAAGATAACATTATCGACATTTATTCACAATCTCAGTTTTCCCATCATATTGAGGATGGTAAGATGAGTTGTGAGCTAATTGAGTTCCCAAACGAGAAAATAATTCAATCCAAAAAAAATGAGTGAAAATTGGATCTCTATCACTTACAATAATCTTGGGGACTCCATGTATATTTTGAATTGTTTCCATGAATGTTGTGGCTATTGTACTTGCTTTAAAAGGATGATAAAGAGAGCAAAACTAGGCATACTTTGTTAGTCAATCCACTACTACCATGATGGCAGTCTTTCCTTCAAATTTGGGTAAACTTGTAATAAATCCATTGAAACTTATTCCCAACATTGACTCGGAATAGCTAATGGTTGTAGGATACTTGGTGTCTTGATTGTCTCTCCCTTGTTATGTAGGAAGACCACACATTCAGACACAAAATTTTGAACATCATTTTTAAGACCTTCCCAGAAAAAGTCATTCTTGATATTATGGTAAGTTTTCAAGAACCATGAATGTCCTCTTATAGAAGAAGTGTGTAATTCTAGAAGGACCTTTTGTTTGGGTTAGGAATTATTACATAAATATAGGCGATCATGATACCATAGAAAATCATTCTTCCATACAAATTTATCTAATGAACTGGGGTCCTCTTGTATATGTTGAATGATCTTGCATACCTCTTGATCTTGATTCCATTATATCCTTGCTTCTTCCACCCAATCAGCTTGATGAATAGAAATAGAACACAATGAACCTTGTGTTTCTTCTTCTTTCCTTGAAAAGGCATTTTCCACAGTATTATGTTTTCATTTTTTGTAGATAATTTCAAAGCCATAACCTAGCATCTTTGCAACCCATTTTTGTTTCTCTTCTGAAGATAATTGTTTCTCCAAGAAGTACTTCAAACTATAATGATTTGTTTTTACTTTGAAGTGTCTTCCTATTAGGTAAGGGCGTCATTTATTAATTGCATGTACTATGTCCAACATTTATTTTTTATAAATGGGTCTGAGTAAGTTTTTCCTTTAAGTTGGCTACTTTAAAAGGAAAGGGGCCTTCATTCTTGCATTAAAATTGCACCAATTCCATGGCCTGAAGCATCACACTCCACAATAAAAAATAATGTGAATTTAGGTGTGGCCAGGACAAGAATTGTACACATAGCCTCCTTAAGTTTTTCAAAAGATTTTTTTGTTTCTTGAGTCCAAGAAAGTGGTTCCCTCTTTAATCATGGTGTTAGAGGTGCTTCTATTTGACCATAGTTCTTGACAAACTTGAGGTAATAGCATGTCAATCCTAAGAATCCTCTAAGTTTCTTGAAGGTTTTGGGAATTTTCCATTCCCTCATTGCTTTAATTTTGTTAGAGTCCATGTTTACACCTTCATGAGATATAATATGAACTAAATATTCCACTTCTTGAACCCCAAAGGCACACTTGGAAGGATTTGTGTAAAGTTGTAATACTCTGTAAACATGTTGTACATGATCCTCCCAAGATTTGTTGTAGATTAGTATGTCATAAAAAAATACTAACATAAATTTTCTAAGGAAGGATTTGAAAATAGAATTCATCAAGCTTTGAAATGTTGAAGGTGCATTAATAAGTCCAAATGGAATAACCAAAAACTCATAAAGATGTTCATGTGTTCTAAAGGTTGTTTTGAGAATGTCTTCCTACCTCATTATGATTTGATGATATCCTAAACTAAGATCCAACTTAGTTAAGAATGTCACTCCATGCAATTCATATAATAATTCATCAATGACAGGAATAGGAAACTTATCTTTGATGGTAATTTTGTCTAGTTTCCTATAATTTGGACACATACGCCATGAACCATCCTTCCTCGTAACCATCACTATTGGTGAAGAGAAAGAACTTTGGCTAGGTTGAATTATTCTCGTATCTAACATTTCTTGGATCATACGCTCAATATCACTCTTTTGTGCATATGGATACACGTAAGGCCTAATGTTAGGTGGTACACTTCCTAGTTGCAAATGAATAGCATGGTCATGATCTTGAGGAGGTGGAAGACCCTTAGGCATCTCTCCAAATACCTTGGAATGGTTGTTGATAACTATTTGGAGATCCATTGGAGTAGTGGATATAGATGTTTGAACATCTAGTGAGCATAATTGTGCAATTACACATCGATGTCCTTTTTTGAGTAATTTTGTCATGCTATTGGAGCTTATCACCTTAAAGGGTTTCCCTTGGATACCTCTAAGCTCAATTTCCTTCCCTTCTGAGGAAAATCTCATGAAAATACATTTAAAATTAAGGGCCATTGTTCCCAATGATTGTAACCATTGAACTCTTGATACAACATCAACGCCACCCATTTGGATGGAAATCATGGGACTATCCAATAAATACTCCCCCATATTGAGAGATTAATAATATTTCACTTTCATCCCCCGGGGGGTGGCTCAATTGGAAAGTGTCACGACATGAACTGTTTTGTTCGATGAGGTTTCGAGTTCAAATCCCCTCGATTTACCTGTGCATGTGGAAGGGGAATACGTATGGAACCTGGAGGTTATAGTCGTAGCGGTCGGAATCGACCCCGTGTCATGCGAGTACGAGACCGACCAATTGTTGATTCCGCCAGTCATAAAAATAATAATAATAATAATGCACTTTCCATAACAATTTATGGTACCTCCATCTACAATCAATACTTGAAACTTTGGTGCTGGAAAGAAAAAGCAATTGAGATCTTTTGCTAATTTGTAATTGATGAAGTTATGGGTACTACAAGAATCAATCAACATTGTTACATTTTTCTTTTTGATGTATCCTTATATCTTGAGGGTTTGAGGAGTACTGATGTCGGCCAATGCATGGCAAGATATTGTTTGAGTATTTTCTTCTAGATCTATCTCTTGTGATGATTCCAATTCTTGATCTTATCCCTCTTCATAGTTAATATATAATAATTTCTTCTCAATGCCTTTATTCCCTTTACTATACTTGTTTTCACAATTGAAACGTAGTCCCTTTGCTCTTCTTTCATCCATATTTTGAGGTGTCAACCTTGTCGGTTTAGGAGAGGGAACATGGTGCTCCCTATACTTATCAATGGCCACCCTTCTAGTAGCCATATTTTTGTTTTATACTTTCTTTTCCATACTGAAATCTTGCTCTAGGGATTTGTGTTCGAAGAGATGCACCTCATTTAAATTTCCCATAAAGAGATCTAACAAATTCTCCTCGGGAATATTATTTACCTTGAAATTGAGGTTTTGGAATTGTTGAATGTGATCTATAATTGGACCTTTTGTTGATGATTTATCAATTGAATAATTAATGTATTACTCTTAATATACCCATAATGTAAAATAAATTCATCCATAAAAATGGACCAAGAGATAATATAATTCTTTTTTCTTTCACAAAGCCATTGATACCAAACAAATTGATCATTTTATAAATAGAATGATGCAATAGGTACTTTTTGTAATCTTGGTGTTTGGTGTAGCTCAAAGAAATGCTCCATATATAATATCCATGTTATAGGATCTTTACCATCAAACTTATTCATATCGATCTTTGGAATGAAGTAGTTCCTTGGTTCTGCATCGAAACCCTAATGATGTGGATCTTGAAGTGATGAATAATCATGATGCTAGGACTCAATCTTTATTTCCTCTACATTTTCATGATTTCCTTACATTTTGATATCTCCTATAGGGAGCCTCTCATCTAGAGCATGTAAAATTATGGAATACATGGAAATTTTCAATTCTAACATCTTATTTTCCATATTTTTTTCCACCTCCTTCCTATTTTCATCCATCTTCTTTCTCATCTTTCCAATCTGGTGAAACATTTTTCTCTTTCTTCTCGAGTCATGGTTGAGATATTTGGAGGTTGAGTTGATGAAGTAAATTTTGGAGGAGCCTTTAGAGACATGTGAGAAATTAATAATTCTCCTCTTTTTCCTCTTTTTCAAAAATTTTGAATCACCAAAAATGGTTCTTCCAATCAAAAGTTATGACAATTGTAAGTTATGTACCTTTCAAACCATAATTTTTGGAGTATGTTTGGATGGCTGAACTTTGTCCTGATATATCTATTAACTTTGAACCCTTCTGAGTCTGAAATTTCAGCTTGTAGTACTCTGATATGACTTTTTAAACTCTTCAAAATTTCACAGTCTGAACCTTCATTGATAAAAAGTTATAGCATAAATACCAAAATGACTTGTTTAAGACTAAATTCAGGATTAGTAAAAATCCTCAAATTTCAAAAGATATATGACACAAACTATAATGATTAGATTTCTAAAAATTTGTCCATGTGTAATTAGCTATGTATCCCCGCGATTCTGAAAATTTTAGAGTCCAAAACTTCACCAAAATTCGTTTATAGTGAAAATAAAAATATGGATTGTTTGAGACTAATTTCAGAATTAGTCACAAACCACAAATTCCACATAAGATATATCTAAAATTGTAATGACCCAAAACCGAAAATTTGGACCAAACATACTTCACTACGTTGTCTCAGTCTCCACAATGACACTTCTCAGAAAAAAAAGTTATAGTGAAAATCTCAAGATAACTCCTTTAAAATTGATTTTGGGATGAGACAAAACCCCTATATTCCATAGGATATATATCCTAAAGTATAACGAACCAGAACTTGAAAGTTTTACCAGACATACTTGTATATGTCTTATGAGGAACCTCTGAATTTCACTATTTTAATCCTTCCATAAAAAAGGTTATAGTGAAAATTCCAAGATGAATTACTTGAAGTAGCAAAACCCTAGGATCAATACTATGATACCAAATGTTATGATCCAACACCTTAAAAATGACAAAAATTCAATGAATACAATACATTTTTAGGGGTAAACTTCCTTTTACAATATATCCATTTCATAATACAATATGAGATGAGATAAGATGATCTTAAGACTAGGTCTCATTGGACCTGTGTGTGTGTGTGTGTGTGTGTGTGACAAAGGGGTACAATTATAATTGATCTGTAAAATTTCGTGGATATTCCATTGGAATAGTTCGTCACAACAGATCTGATAAATAAAACTAAAATCTACACTATGGAGGTTAAATTCCTTTAGATTCCAGAATATTTAGTTATTGATTTTTTTCTTATGCATGAAATAGATAAAATGCAGAAAATAGAGAACAATAAAATACAATCACACACCATCCATAAGATAACACAAATATTTTCTCTGGGAAACCCTTTCAGGAGAAAACCCAAATAGAAGGTGAGGATACTCTGCTCTCTTTTCTCTAGTATAGAAATAATGCAAGTACAAAGGAGAAGAAACTCTTTATGGAGTTACCTAAGACCTGTGGCATGTTAGGATGCTACAGAACATTAACCCCCTCTTTTTTTCCCTCTAATTTCCCACTCCCAGTTGTTCTGCTCTTTTATGGAACAAAATACAATAACATAGAATGGAACCCTTCTCCTCTTGGTGGCCCGGTATTTAACATAGCTCAATAGTCATCTAGGGGTAGGATTTTGACTTCATCAACCCTAATTTGTGGTAGGGTTTTGAACCTTCTAGAATATTCTTGAAAATCCTCACATGGATATCCCCATATGCATGAATAATGGGGGTTGACGTGGCATTCTCTTGTACCATGGTGATCAACATGATAGGTCAACTTGTAGGAGACATGACTTTTGCATATGAACTTTGATCGATGCACAGTCTGCACTGTGGGAAAGAACTCGGACAATAGACATTTTCAAGGGGGTGGACACAAGTTTCGAACACTAGAACCCAAAAAAATGTTGTTTAATACCTCAAAATGGCTCTGGAAGGTTTCAGACCCCAATTTTCCAAACTGGGACTTGCCACTAAAATGACTTTGCAAGTTGATTCCTCCAATTTTTTCCACTCTGAAAGGATCAAGATAGATGAAAAATAATATAATGATCCAATATGGATTAATAATGAAAGGGTACAATGAAGGGTTCTAACCGACATACAATTATAACACTAGAAATGTATTAATTCAATATGTTGGGCTTAAAAAGGGGTTTTACACTTAACATGGGGCTTTGTCTAAGGCTTAACAATAATTGATGCACATTCTAAAAGTTTGATCTTTCTTTTTAACAAACAATACAAGATCTCCCCAAGGTGAATCACTTGGGCATATGAATCCCTTGTCTAGCAATTCTTGTAACTGCGCCTTAAGCTCACCTAGATTGTTAGTCCCCAATCTGTAAGGTTCCTTTGATATTGGGGTGGCCCAGGGCACTAGGTCTATCTTATAAATCACTTCTCGAGTTGGTGGCAACCTTGGTAATTCTTCATAGAACATCCAAAAATTCCTCTATTATGGGTAGTTGTTATGCTTCCATACTTGTTTTGTTGTGGCCTCGGTGATATGAATGAGATACCCTTTACAACCTTTTTGCATAATGAGGTTGATTTGCATGGTTATTAATGTCTTATTGCTACAAGGATATTTTATCCTTGTATGATTCTAACTCTTCCTTTGTCATCCATGCATTCAACCCCTTTCTTATAGTAGTCTACCTTGGCCTTGTGGAGTTCCAAACAATACTATCCAATTATCCCATCATAAGTTTCCAAGGCCAGCTCATGGGAACATATAGTGTTTCTCTATCCTCCCAAATCCACCATGCATCTATCAATTGCATGTTAATCCACTTCTTAGCACCATTTTCCATGTACACCTTCCATGGGTGTTGGAACTTCTTAGTGTTGAACATACCATTGGATACCATCATAGGGAGCATGAAACTAAGTGTACTTCCAGTGTCAATAAATAAGGTATAGGGTTGACAAGAGATACTACTTCTATCTTGTATGAAGGAAGCATTATACTTTTCCTATTTACTATCCATTGTTGCATATATCTTTCCTCTTACTGCATCCCCTATAGTTCCTTCTAATTCCAAGTGGTTCACTATTCCTTTGGGTCTGATTTTAAGTTATCGAGAACTTGTGTGCCTTGTTTCTAAACCCTCCACACTCAAAACATTTGATTCCAAGATGAACATGTTCTGCATTATCTTATGCTATGTCTTCTTTATTGGGCTCTAGAGGCTATGTTAGGTTAAAATTTTGTTGATCGTACTTTCATCTCCAAGTCTTCTAGCGATTGATCATCTGGTTATGTTGGTCACTCAATTCCTTTCTTTGTTGGTACTTTCTCTACATAACTTAGCCCTTTGTATCGCCTTTTTCAACGTCTTTGGAATGAAGGTTATAACCATGTCTTTGATATGATCCTTGAGTCCTGCAATGAATCTCCTGACTTGATACTCTTCACTGAGCCCATGGGAATATTTTTCTAACTCCACAAAATATCACCCACATTCATCCTCTGTCATGCTACCCTACTTTAGTGAGTAACGCTCATTTTTCTTCTTGCGGTAGTACATCTCACCCAGGTAATTATCCTCAAAGTGCTTCTTGAATTGTTCCCATTCTATATGTTCCTCGGCTACTTTCTCTTTCTTCTTGAGATGGCCCCACCAAAGGTTTGCATCATTAGTTAGTTGGTAACTAGAAAACTTGGTCTTTTCTAAGGAATTGAAGTCATAAAGCATAATGTGCCTCTTGATGTTAACCAACTAGGTCTCTGCCTTGTTCCCACTCATAATAATCCCACTGAATGTGGGATCCTTCTACTTCCTTAACTCATAACCCAATTTATGACACTTAAGTTGCTCCTCCTAACTAGGATTCTCATATGATGGTGATCTCTTTCCCTAATTTTCTAAATTAGACCTTAGGGATTCCATAGTTCCCTTGATCTCTTGGAGGTAAGAGTATTGTTCATCTAATTGGCTCTTTAATGTTTGATCTTCTAGACCAATACTTCATGGCTTTGGAAATCATTGAGGGGAACATGACCTTGGTTTTTCCCCTCATTTGCACTCTAGGTTTGTGAACTAGAGGTGCCATACCTAGTCTTCATGTAGTAACCACAAGATTGGTCCATTAGTTATCAACAATAGCCTATGCCTTCGGTGCATGTGCATGGTCAAACTCAAGGCCATTATTTATAGGTTCATCATGAAGCAATGATGCACAATCATCACTAAATAAATACATAGAGTAGTAGTCTCGTAGTCGTTAACTGAAACCTAGGACTAAATCCCCAAGAAAATCATTGTTTTCATAACTTACTAGTGTTGGTTCCACCCTATCTAGTGTATGTGTGTGTTGCACTCGAGTTAGTCATGGGGAAGAAACTAAGAACTCACAAACTTACAGATGAACAACAGATATGAAATTTATGGAAGTTTTCAGTTAAAACCATGATGGGCCTCCTTACTTCTTCAACCAACAACCTGGTCTCCTTATATTTGTGATTCCCCCAAACTGTTAATATACTTGAAGGTATGTGCAACAATGTACATCGATGGTGTTGTTTTTCTTGACATGGGTGAAACACATAGTAAAACCCATATAGGTTTTCATGTGGGTAGTAATAAAAATAATAATTAATAATAATAATGAAAAAGGAATAATGATAAACTGACATGGAATTCTATGCCAAACAATGCCATGAAATTTACTTTCTTTAAGAAAAGAAAAAAATTCGTACATTTAATCTAAATTAATTAAAATCAACAATTCTAATCTAAAAATTACATTATGCATATTGAAAATAAAATTGGCATGAGATCACAAGAAAACTTGAAAAATCCTTAAGTAGGGGAAACATACATTATTCATATCTATGTTGAATTCATCTCATGTCTTCTCAGCATAGTTGTATCATCTAGGGTTGATGTTTCTACTTTAGATGTTGTAACTTTGGTTCCTAGGTCATGTGCATAAGTGTGTGTAAGAGTGGCTCCATCCATTCCCAAGTATCACATCATTGGCCATTATACATATGTGGCCTGTTGTAAATGTGTGTGTCAATGTGTGTTCATACACAAGTTGTTGTGTTTACAAGTCAAGTATCACATATATATAATTCCCTATACATAGACTAAATTTTAACATGCATGTGTGCAATAACCCTTATGAGAATATGACCATATAGTGTAAGTATTAGTATGAAGTGGGTAAGTGCATTATCATTTTTTAATAGCCCATTAGGGTGTTACATTCACAAAAAAAAAATCTATGATTATATATATACATTAAGTATACAAGATATGAAATCATTCAAGCACATGCACAAAAATTTAACTAGTACACAAAAAGAGGGGCATGCCCTAGATCCTTAGAGAACATGCAACTACACCATAATCCAAGTAAACATCAATGCACAATTAAATACTTAAATACCAAATACCTATAACCTATATCTCACAGAAGTCCAAGGCTTGACCAATTGTGCTCCAACTCCTACAAGCAGTCTCCGACAAGATCTCATGAACTAATCTTCAATAAATAGAGGGAGAAATTGGACCAAGGGTCGATTTTCCACCCAACCAATGCAACCATCTTCACAGGTGTTTCCCCCTAAGCAGGGCTCAATCTCAATGAGGTGAGGAAGTAAAAAAATCACAATACTCTCCAGAATCCAACCGAACTACTCAAGAAACAATCAAACAAACTTACAACAATGTATCCTAGGTGTGGTGAAGATGATCCTAGACTTGCAGGACCTCCAAATCCCATGAGATTGTATCATGTAGGGGTCTTACTACCACCTTCAATTGGTGGTCACAAGCACAACAACAATGGTTCCCCCCTTCAAGCAAGAATATTACTACCACCTTCAATAAGTGATTACAACCACCATAATAGTGGCATCCTTCTTTGCAAGGATCTTACTACCACCTTTAGTCAGTGATCGCAACCACAACAACAATGGCATCCTACAATTTGGGCTTGTTATCGCATAATTTGTAGCTAGGTCAAATGGCTATAAGATAGAAGGCCAAACTGGCGTAACAGGAACCTATCCCACCCAATGTCACCACGATGGGGAGGTTCTTTCTCTTTAGGGAGGTTAGGCCCAGGGGAGACGTCTGCGGTAACCTGGAGTTTTGAAGAGGCAAGAGTCAAAAGGACAAAAGTAAAGTTCCCCCTTCACAAGTCACCACCAAAACAGACAGTCCCGGCTAAATAGCCAATAATGAAGTGAAGCCCCAAATAAGAACACCTGCTCGGAGCAAAGCAACAACAAAACAATATATGCAAGCTATAATTCAATGGGTTAGTACTTCATAAGACTATCTGATATCAATATATAAGCAATTATAACAATAAATATTGATGACGTCAATGTTTGTTAATACAACAACGAAATAATATCACTCCACCAATAAATATCAAGATGATGTAGCAATCAATGTATTCAATCAATTCCTCATTCAATAAATGCATCAAACCACCATCCAATTGCCTATAAAAGAAAATTTTTCAGGCAAGATGAAGTAACCAAGGGTGGCATCGACCTTTTTAGGGTTAGCAGTTAGTTAGGGTTTCAATTTAGCAAAGGTTTTGAGAGTTTTTTTATCACTTTCACTTCAACGTTGGAGGTTTAAGATCAGTGCCTAAGGGTTAATGGAGTCACTTTAGAAGAGGACTCAAGGGTTGAAGGAAAATAAGGACTAGAGGGAAGGGTATTGAAGTGTTGCTATGGCAGGGCCTTAGAATCAAAACCCTAGGGGAGAGAGGCTCACTCCAATGTTGCTAAAGCAAGGCCTCGTGCTCTCTCCTCCTTCCTTAGGTTAACTTGGCAAAAATGGATATCATGAAAGACAAATCAAGACTAGAGAGTGTAGTGAGGGAGAGTGTTGCTAAAGCAAGGCTCTATCACCAAACCCTAGAAGCAGGACGACCCTAGGTGTAGATAACCTAGGCCTGGGATGTCTCCTCCTTCTTGAATTCAGAAAGTATGGCTAGCTCAGGGAGAAGAAGCAATAAGAGTGTAGCTATGGCTAGGCTCTTCCTTCCTTCTTCAATGGCTAAAAATTTCTCTTTTAGGGGACATGAAACAAGGACCTACTTGTGTGCTTGTCACCTAGGGTTTTTATCAGCAAATTATAAACATATGCAAGAATATAAGACTACAACCATTCAATCAAGAAGTTTTTCAGAAAAAACACTTACATATCACCATGAAATAGCATGCAAAACCCTAGTTGTAAACCTTCCTTCAAGAGAAATGCCAAAAAATGCCAAGAAATGCCTTCCTTCAACAAGTTCGCCTCACTAAACCAGCAAAATTACCCAAGTAGGGTGCTAAAATCAGACCTCACTAATGAGTGAGTGATGTGTTATTTCAAAATGAGGCTAAAACTCCTCAATATATAGTGTATCAATGACCTTAATTAACTTTAGGTCATAAA
>SNQJ01S0011817.1:53040-71975 GCA_010110895.2 Picea sitchensis | reverse complement strand
TTTTGATTGAGCAAGCGAAAGTGTCAATTGTTGATGGTTGATGGTCAAGGGTCGGTAAAATTGGCAAGGTGTTCACTTCACTCAAGATAAGTTACTAATTGTTGATGAAGGAAGGAGGGTGATAATGTGTCATACCATGTCAATGTCCATGTGTCATGCCACGTCAACCAAGTTGACACCTCAATATGATGTGTCATTCCATGTCAATATTCACGTGTCATGCCACATCAACACAGTTGTCACGTCATCCAAGAAATGACCAATGGTCAATGGTTGGGTCGCCTGAATTGGAGAAGTGTTTTCATATGCCAACAGGAATGGTCGATGGTCGGGTTGGCGGAATTGATAAAGTGTTTCATCTGCTAAAGAAAATCACCAATGATCGGTGGCGAATGGTCGGGTCGGTTGGTTTAGCGATGTTTTGCAAATCAGTTTCCAAAGGAAAGGGTTGATGGTCGATGATCATGTCGGTAGTTTTTGAAAAGTGTGCGTCCAAAGGAAAACGTCGATTGTCAATGGCTTTTGGATCGACGGTCCAGATTGGTTCAAGATGTCGATCGATGGTGGAGATTGATCAACGGGGTTTGGAAAGAATTAGCGAATCAACGACTTAGATTTTACCCGATTTGAGATTGAAAGATCGGATTAAAAGAGTGTTAAAATAGTAAAAACAGTCAATTTTATATAAAATTTTATGATTTTTGAAGGTCATTAACTTGCAGAGTGATTTTGAGGGCCTAAATGACGTTTTTAGGAAATCAAAATCTACATAAAAAAATGTACCTTAAATAAAATAACTCGGAGAAATATTTGCAACGAGCTACTCCATGTGCAAAATAGAGCTTGTATGAGAAAGTTACAGCTAAAACAATTAAGATAAAATTTTGGCACCAGTTTACTTCTAGAGGGCATAACTCCTTGCTCGGAAGTTCGTTTGAGGCACATGAGCAGTCTATGGAAAGTTTATGAACCACATACGAAAACCATGGAGCTAGATTTGGAATCTAAACATGTAAAAATGTACAAGACGAAAAAAAAGACACATGTAGCATACATGAATAAATTGGGAAAAACAGTTTAAACTTCTCCATACCATAACTTTCAACTTGGAGCTCAAATTTGAGCAAACGAATAGTCGTTGAAAAGGTATTTAAGAATAAAATACATCTATCCACCCAGAATTTTGAATTGGACGCTAAAAGTTCTCATAAGTAATAAAGTAAATTCTGTAGTAGTAAGTGGAGAATCATCGCTTGTGAATATTCTGATTTTTCGCTTAGAACTGAGAATGAAGCATGAGTACAATCATTGGAGAGTTGTTTCAAGGAAGAATGTGTCTAAGGAATTAGAATTTGACTTGGTGCATTTTGTTCTTCATAAATTGATGTGAAGAATAACATGTATTATAATTAATGGAATGTTTATAGTATGCATGTAGTAACAATAATTATTGCAAGCACATTTCTTGCAGAATTAGAGGTACAGAAAAACAATTTTGGTTCTTATATGAGGATTGTAGTTATGGAAGATGCACAAGGGTCTTACAGCCATGAAGAAGAAATCAAAGGTCTGCATGACAACATGGGAAATGTTGAGACCCAATCTAATGGAAGAATAGACATGCATGAACATGTAACTATGAGAAGCTTGCAAAGGGGAGTGTAAAGCTATAGGGACGATAATGAAAAGATATGAAAGTTGAATATGCTACAGAAGCAAGTCAATAAAGATTCTAGCACAAGACAAGAAGTTAGTGCAAGGCAAGTAGAGGTTTATATATCTCATGATAGGAGAGACGATCATGAAAGATTTATACAGTCAAGGAGTGCTAGCAAGCATCAAAATCAACATTTCCCATGGAACTTGACCAGAAGAGCATATGCACGTTCAAGGCCAGAGAGCAGCCCAAGTATATCTCATGACAGACATCAAAGGAAGAGACATGGATAAGATAGCTTACAAGAGGAGCCGAGGAAAATCAAGCCACCGTCATTTGATGGAGAGAACAAGAAAGGAGAAGATGCAAAAGCATGGTTGTTGGGAATGATGAAATATTTCTAGTTGCGTAATTACTCATCAAATGTAGAAGTTCAAATTGCAGCTTACCACCCTCAAAGAAAATGCATCTATGTGGTGGTATCGACTGAAGCATGTTAAGCATCTTGATGAGAAGAGATTTTTTTGAAGCAGTTCAAGAAATATTTTCAGCAATAGTACTTGTCAAAGCAATATTATGACAAGAAGACGCAAGAGTTCTTTGAACTCAAACTTGGGAACATGACCATGGATGAATATAAAAGGAAATTCTTGAAACTTCTCAGGTATGTGAGTTTCATCAGAGATGAGAAAGTCAAAATTCATAGGTTCTTGAGTGGGTTGCCATCCTTCTGCATGGATACAATTCAGTTTGATGAGCCCAAGAATTTAGAGAAATCCATAAGAAAGGCTAAGTATTTGTATGAGCAGAACAGAGGAAGACCAGTTTTCCAAAAGACTTGGGATGACAAGAAGAAATGAAAGATGGGTCAAAAGAAGAAAGGATTCAAGCCACCTTTCATCAAAAATAGTTCTCAAGCATATCAACGAGGGCAGCCATCTCAAGGCGATCAAAAAATGACAGAGTCCTTAGGAAAGAGGCCAAGATAACAACCCATAAAGTGTTGGGGATGTGAAGGAGATCACATGTATAAAGAGTGTCCTCACCGAGGAGATAAAATGAAGACTATGAATAGCATCAAGCAAGAGGAGACAATAGAGGATGTGGGCAGAAGCATGCCAAGGATCTATGCATACTTGTACAATAAACAAGTAGACTATCAATCCCACATGATTGAAGTGGAAGGTAAGATTGATAATCATCCCATAGTTATTTTGATTGATTCTAGAGCTAGCCATAGCTATATAAATCCAAATCTAGTTGAAAGATTTAAATTGAAGAATTGTAAGCATGAAAAGTCTTGGTCAGTTCAGCTAACCACTGGAACCAAGAGAAGAATTAATGAGCTTGTTAAAGAATGTCTTATAAACATGAATGGAATGAACACTAAGACAAATTTGAATATCATATCGCTTGGGTCTTATGACGGCTTGATTGGTATGGATTGGTTAGAAAAACATCATGATGTCTTAAATTGTTATAACAAAGCTTTCACATGTCTTGATGATGAATGAAATTCAAGGAAAGTGCAAGGCATTCCAAGGCCTATATATGTTCGAGAGATTTCAACATTGCAGCGGAAAAGAAATTTTAGGAAATGGTGTCAGATATATGTATCCCATATGGAAGAGCCAATGAAAGGTAAAGATCCAAGTCTTGAAGATTATCTAGTCTTGAAAGAATATGAAGATGTGTTTGGGGAGATACTGGAATTGCCACCAAAGATGGACATCGATTTCTCTATTGATTTAATACATGGAGCTTCCCCAGTGTCCAAAACTCCCTAAAGAATGACTCACACGTCAGAGATAAAAGAGTTGCAAATGCAACTAGCAGAGTTGTTGAAGAAAGGGTATATATGTCCACATGTTTTTCCTTGGAATTCCCCAGTTCTTTTTGTCAAAAAAATAATGGAACATTGAGGTTATGTATTGACTTCAAACAACTGAACAAGGTTACAGTCAAGAATAAATATCATTTGCTGAAGATTGATGATCTTTTTAATCGGGTGAAATTAGCAAAGATAATTTTCAAGTGYGACTCGAGGTCAGGGTATCATCAAGTGAAAATCAAAGAAGAAGACACTAGCAAAACAATGTTTAGGACAATGTATGGACACTATGAATTTGTAGTAGTGCCTTTTGAGTTGACAAATGCAGCCATTACAATTATGTGTCTGATGAATGGGGTCTAGAGATTTCCTGAACAAGTTTTTCATTGTAGTCTTGGATGATATTTTTATCTATTCCAAGGCAGAGGAGGAGCATGAGAAACATTTGAGGATGGTGCTACAAGTGTTGAAAGAGAATCAATTGTATGACAAATCAAGTAAATGCACTTTTTGTCAAAAACACATCTATTATTTGAGTCACATTGTTTCAGAAGATGGCATAGTAGTGGATCCAGAGAAAATTGAAACAATTAAAAGTTGGTTAGCGTCAACAAACATTTCAGAGGTTGGATCATTTATGGGTCTAGTTGCTTATTACAGGAGATTCATTATGAGATTCTTCAAGATTACCCACCCAATAACATCTTTGCAAAATAAATGAGTAAAGTTTGAATGGAGTGCTAAGTGTGAAGAAAATTTTCAGTACTTAAAGGATTTATTAACTAGTGCACCTATTTTAAAAGTTGCAGATTCAGATGAAGATTTTTTTGTGTGCACAGATGCATGCAAGGAAGGGCTTGGTGGAGTCCTTACACAAAATGGACATATAATTTGTTATGATTCTAGAAAATTGAAGGAGTATGAAATAAATTATGCCATACATGACTTAGAGTTGGTAACCATAGTACATGCCTTAAGGATGTGGAGAGATTACCTTATGGGAAGGAAATTGAATTAAGAATTGACCATAGTGGTCTGAAATATTTGTTTGAACAACCAACACTAAATGGCAGACAAATTAGATGGCTGAAATTTCTTAGTGAATATGACTTTGACATCAAACACATAAAGAAAAAAAAAACAAGTTGGTTGATGCACTCAACAGAAGGGTGCATAAAATGCATGCTACAACCATTAGTATGTACATGGCATATTTAAAAGATAGAATTCTAGAGGTTGTAACAACATACCAACATTATGTGCAAGTCAAAGAAAGTCTACATCAACATAATGTATAGCAGTATAGTGATTACAAACTAGAAGATGATGGAATCTTCTTATTCCATAACAAATTTTATGTTCCTAATTATCAAGAATTGAGAAATTTTGTCTTAAAAGAGATGCACAAATTACCATATGCTAGACATCTAGGATACCAGAAAACTATTTCAGCTATAAGAGGCCAATATTTTTGGCCTAGTATGAAAAAAAATGTCACTAATTATTTGGCTAGATGCATGAAATGTCAGATGGTAAAGGCTAAGCACAAACATTCAGTGAGATTATTACAGTCATTGCCTATTTCTAAATGGAAATGAGAAGTTGTTACTAACAATTTCATTACCAAAATGTCTAAGACAACAAGACAACATGATTATATCATGGTAGTGGTGAACAAGCTTACAAAGACTGCACATTTCATTCATGTAAAAGTAAATCATAAGATAGCCAATATTGCATAAATTTATATGAAAGATCACTAGACTACATGATGTGCCTAACACATTAGTGTCGGATTGAGATTCCAAGTTCACTTTCAATTTTTGGAAAGGGTTATTTTAAAGAATTTGGGACCACTCTGAATTTCAGTACAACATATCACCCAGAATCTGATGGGTAGACAAAAATGATTAATCAGTTAATTGAAGATGTGTTGAGAATATATGTAATGGACAAGTCTTCTAGGTGGGAGGACTATATCTATTTAGTTGAGTTTGCTTACAATAATGGATATCATGAATCATTGAAGATGAGTCCGTTTGAAGCATTATATGGTAGAAAATGCAACACACCAGTGAATTGGGATAACCTAGCAGACAAAATCGTGATTGAACCAAAATTGTTAAAGAAAATGGAAAAACATATGGTAAAGATCTGACAGAATTTGAAAGTTGCAAAAGATAGGCAGAAGACTTATGCCGATAAAAGAAGAACACGGAGAATTCAAAGTGGGAGATCATGTATTTTTAAAAATTAAAGCTGGGAAAAGCTCCTTGAAATTGAAAAGTTGGCAGGGGGAATATTGTAGGTCTTTTGAGATCTTAGAAACGATAGAGCTAGTAGCATACATGCTAGCATTCTCTGCATCCATGACAATTCATAATGTGTTTCATGTGGCTTTATTAAAAAAATATGTACATGATCGTAATCATGTGATTGATTGGAATGTGATCCAGGTAGAACACAAAAGAGATTTTCGGGTACACATCTTGGATTGGAAGATCAAAGTGCTTAGGAACAAAGTCATTAACTTGGTAAAGGTTCAATAAACCTACTACGGTCCTGAAGATGCCAAAAGGGAGCACGAGGAAACCATGTGGAAAGCATACCCATAATTTTTTGCAAATTTTGAAGAAAACTAAATATACATTTGTACATAAGCGAATGAAGATTCCACTTTGGAAGCTAGAATTCCTAGAGTTCCGAGATTTTCTTGTCCAACCAATATGTGAGTATAGGGGAAAAAAAAGTTGTTGGTTGGAATTGTTGCGTGAGTCATTAAGTTACGGAATTATGATGTAATGTTTTATATATATGCCAATGTGTAAATTGTATGGTTATGTGCATTGAAGACAAAGCAGTTTGTAGAGGGAAAGACATATAACATCCCTCTTTCAAATGTCAAACTAGCGATGTATATTGTAAATGTAATGTATGTTTGAAGGCTAAAGGATGTAATATGTAAATGATGTATATTGAATATAATGAATACAATGTATCACCAACTTCAAATGGACACCGAAGGCTTAGTTTCCACGAGGAAAAGGGAAAAGAGAAGCGTTTACCTATGTCTATTAAACTCAAACTCATTACTTTCTAAATTATCCTTACTTTAAATTTTCTATTAATTGTTGAGTGTTCTAAAGCTCAATCATTGAATTTATGTAAAAGGGTGGGTGTGAGAAGTCACATCCCATAGTTATTGAAAGCATGGGAGTTGAGTACAATCAGCTTAGGAAAGAGTGCAAGTCAAGCAAGCAAGAGAAACAAGGGAAATTCGTATGAGTAAGAGACCAAAATTACACATTCAAGTTTTTGCATGGAGAGTTGTTTTTACATGGAGTTTTTTGGACAACAAAGACGTTATGAGTGTTGAAGTTTGAAGTTGTCGTGGGTACATTTGGCAACTATTTGGAGCTGAAATTTTGTGGAGGAGGAGGCCACGAACCTGTGAGTAACATTTTGTTCAAAATTCATCAAGGGAAACACGTGTTTTGTTGCTAAACAAATTTTTGTTGCAAATGTAGAATTCTTGAGGTCCCAACAAAGAGATTTATTGTCCAACATGTGTTGGAAACCCTGGAAGAGAGTGGAAAGGCCCGAGGGATTGTGAGTAGTGAAAGAAGATTCCATCCCTTGTGTTGTGCAGGTTGTGAGAAAGAGAGTTGGTGGACTAGATGTGAGAATTCATTGTTGAGAGGGAGATATTAGTCATCTTTAGGAAGTGTCGTTTCTTATGGATTCATAGCCCCAACTCGGGGGTGACTTGTTGCTAAGCACTGAAACATCAAATTTACGGTTGGGAAGAATCTCTGTCCTCTACAACGAGTTACATAATTCTTAACATAATTGTTCTTATTTGATGTGTCTATTCATGTTAATGTTAATATAGTTGTTGTGCATTTTACTCTAAATTATCTTGGTTATTGCTACTTCTTGTGAGTAGATTGATGCACATGAATCTCTATTTTTATGGTTGAATGATGTTATATGTATTTAACTGTAGTTGTGCACATTTAAAGTAATTGCATTTATGTTTTTATTCAGTATGGATAGCTGCATGAGTTAGAATGTCATGTCGTGTGTTATTTTTGCATTTAGATTTGGTATCAAAAAAAAATTATTGGGTCGTTTTAGCAGTAGCATGACCCAGCTTGGGGCTGGGTACGTTACAAAAAATCAGTAACGAGTCATAGCGCCATCAAATCACTTCTTCATCAAATTTAATCTTTGAGATTACAATCAAAATTGAGCATAATTTATGGTTATCATCAAATTGAACCATACTATCGACGTCATTATACATCTTCGTTACAATCCTCAATTTACCCATATCTTTAGTCTTAGTTCCTCCATATCACCTTTGTTATCATGGTCATATCAATCAATAAACATCCATGAATTGATTCATCGTCAGATAAAATTACACATCATTAGTCAATGAGTTATCCAACCCTCATTGTGTTATCCAATAAATAAGTGTCTCATAACACTAACCCTTTAATAAAAATTAACATTAGATTGGGGATTTCTATGATGAAATTCCGTGGACTACAAGTATCCATTATCATTGATGGCATCCCTTTATTAGAGGGTTATTGAGCCTATATATCATGTTTGAGTAGGCATTAACCTATTATACAATAAATAAAATATAGTCTTAGCCATAATGACAAATACATAATGATGCGTATGATTGGAGTCATGGCCACATGTACAACTTCACCAATAATTCCGATGATATCTTCTTAGTTACCTCATTTACCTCATTTGTAAAGCCTATTACATTCACCACCTAACAATAACAGTAACTACATGTTCATCACATGTTAATAACACAACACTCCAAGTAACTATCCAACACACATTGACCACTAGAAATGCATACATTTCAATTTGAGTGTTGACATTATTCTGACAACCTTAAGATTTAATATTGGTTCTAAAGAAATTCAATTACAGAAGAGCATACTTCGGAGAACCCTATAGTGCAAATGGAATGCAGGCTTTGGGTGCTAGAGAAGAGCTCGAAGGAAAGAGATAAGACATTCTCAAAGGATCTAGTTATTGGATATTAAATAGTACAATTGAACTTGACTAAGCAAGGCAGTGAGGCTCTTTAAGCTTACTAACTACATCTGTAATGCCTATTGAAAGCACTAACCTACAACTTGTAAGAAGCATCGCGATTTAAGAGCCAAGAGCCAATCATAGGAAAGTTAGAGCATGTTTTCCATAGGCACATAACGTAGTGGTTGAATTATCTTTGTATAATCAAGTTATTATTATGCACTATAAAGTCCCTTACCTCACAATGTCTTCCATTTAAAAACAAAGCTCTGGAATTTAAGGAAAATAATATGAAACTTGTGGGGATGTTGAGACATGACAAAAGCTTCACATCCATTTATTGCTACTACACATATCCAGAGCTAATAAAACAAAATAATAATATGTTTTGTTGGGCGATGGCAGTGGCAACAGGACTGGATAGGAGAGGACAGGACAGTCCATGATAGCCTCCCCTCCATCTGACTTACAGAAAGGAATAAAAGGATAGAGAAAATCATAATCATAAGCTTATCATAAACAATGTGCTATCGTTGTAAACCATATATATATATTATATATATGTACACACAATTACTGGTATTGGTGGGTTCCACTTAAACTGGTTTAGTGGAATATCGATCAGATTCCCCATAACACCAAATTGGGACTGCAAAACAACTGTTGGGCCCTCAAACTGGGTTCCAATCTGTATTGGTCCATCCAGAACTGATTTAACTTATACAGAATTGTATTTAATGTTTAATCCTAATTCTTGATGTCAATACTGACATTTACTTTTATTTATATTTTAACATTAAAAGTTGACATAGGACCACCATTTCAAGATGTTTAGTGATGGGATTGAACCTCAAAAGAGAAAACAGAAATCGGGATGTGTTTCAGCGTTCAATGCACTTAACAGTCTATTAAGTTGGTGTTTCAATTTACATTCAAAACAGATTCTGTACCCCTTTCTCTTACACCCATTCAGCTGGAAATTGTAGGAATAGAAGACAGGAACCTAGAAGCAGAATACACTACTCAATAGTTCCAACTGATTGAAACCTATATTGTGCCAATGGTGCCCACTGATTTAAGACATCAAATAGCAGCAACTGTTGACACCATTCACCAAGAGAAAACAAACTTCAGAATGTTGGACTTGGTCGAGTCAAACAAACAAGCTAGAGTTTAAATGAGTATATACTCATTTGATCATAGTATAATGATTTTTGGACTATAGAGACCGTTTAGAGTTTCAATGTTTATGTTATGTCTCAAAACTTTAATTAAGGGCATTTTATCCAGTGCCAATTCTGATCCAGCTCCAATTCTGATCCAGCTCCAATACACAATGGTCTGTAATTAACAAATTCCTAGACTAATATACCACCAATTAACACATTCTCAATATATAGAGACCGTTTGGAGTTTCAATGTTTATGTTATGTCTCAAAATTTTAATTAAGGGTATTTGATCCAGTGCCAATTCTGATCCAGCTCCAATATGGGTTTGTACTTAACAAACGAATATACCACCAATCAACACCTTATATATCCACCTAGAGGCAAGAGCCTTTTCAATCTTGACTAATATACTGCCGATCAACACAATCTATACCGAAATAGAGGCAACAACCTTTTGACATGCACGGTTATCGCTGTTCCATCCAACATGCATTTAAACAAAAGTTTGTAGCATGTTTGTATGAATACTGGAAAGAATCGTCCCATCTTAGTTTTCTACTTCGCACATGTTATGTGATGAAGTGTTGCAGAAAACAACAGCATAAAAGAAAGATATCCATATATATCTTTACTAAGATATAACGACAATAGTAATTTGTCAGATAAAGCGTTTAAAAAGAAAGCCAAAGCTGTCTTTTGTGCGACCTTCAAAACCTCTAGATCCGGGTGTTCACATTTTCGTATGATTTGTAAGATGCGGCAATTTCTAACCATACGTATTCATGCACAAGAGGTAAAATCAAGTATCTAGTTTCCTTCAGGCATCAATTAAAGTTACCATCAGACAAAAAGCCTTCATGCAACTTGCATTCAGTATGTCAACTGAATGCCTCAAAATTGGTTTCGCGTGAAATAGCTTTGGTGCATAGCTGCAATAATTTGACAGGTCTGACTAATTTGGTGTGAAATACTTTTGGTGCATAACTACAATATCCTGAGATGCCTCTTGCAATATCAGCTATAAATATTAGGATGGCAATGATGAATATGCATGTCAAATGGAAAATCCAAAGCTGTATTCTTTCGCCTGACTAACATCATTACAGCTGTACTATATTGCCTATCTAAAATCATTACAGCCGTACTATATTGCCGGACTAAAATGGTTTCTGAGTAAAACCTCGTTGCACGATTGGTCATGCAGAAGCTCCAAATCCCTTGGCCCTCATTTCCATCAAAAGATTGTGTGCATCTTCAAGTCTACTTGATTTGCGACAAATTTTAATCAAGTAATAATAGTTAATTGAATCCAGTTTGCGATCCTTTCCACATTGCTGAATCAGGAATGAATGTGCTCGGTCAAAACCTCCAATTTGGAAGAGTCCGTCAAGAAGATTCATGTAGGTAAGATGCATTGGTTTGATTCCTTCTTCTTTCATTCTATCAAAGAGCTGAAGCGCACCTTGGATTTTCCCTGCCTTGCAAGCAGCACGAATCATTATATTATATGTATATGCATTCAGTGTACAGCCCGTATTAACCATACTCTGAAGCAATTTGGTTGCCTCTGCAAATTGTTTCTTATCGCAAAGTACAGTTAAAACAAGATTATAGCAAATGGAATCTTGAGGAGAGTCTTTCATTATCTCAAAAACCTCCTGTGCCTTGTGCATCTGGTTGTTCTGACAGTACACCTGTATAAGTGGACGATACGTCAACAATCTTGGAGCACAATCGGCAATCACCATCTTTTCCAATATGGCTAAAGCTGCATTCACATGGTTCTCTCTACAAAGAGCCGCAATAAGCATTTCATAAGCTTCCCTTCTGAGAGAAGGCTTCAGCTTGTCAAACATATCCATCACTTCCTTCAGCATATCCAAATCATCATGCCAGGCAGCAGCGAACAAAAATGTTATGGAAGAATTATTGCAACACGCATCTGCCCGCTCTGACAAAACCCTCTGCAGTGTTTCAAAATCCTTAGACCAGCCGAGAATATTGACAAGCGTGTCATAAGTTGAAGTGTCATGTTTGAAGCCTGGTTGTAGTTTGGCCCATTGAAAAAACCGCAGAGCTGAGCTTGGGGAATTTGTCGTATTCAATACCAGCTTCACCAGTCGTGTAGTCATCCGAAGCCCCAATTGAGTCAGGGTTTCTTCCATGTCTTCATCGTCCTTTTCAAGGACTTCCCATATTTCACTTATAACATCCGCCAGCTTACATTTCTTTTTTGGTGGGGTTTCGTCAGTTTTGTTCAATTCAGGGAAAGTGTCTTCCTCTTCTTTGCTGTTTAGGGCTTGTAATTCCGGGTTTTCGTCATCGGTAAAGGGTGCTTTAGTTTCGTCGGAGTCAGGATTTTCACACTCGCTTGAGGCTGCTTGAGTTTCCTCGGGGATTTCACCGGGAGGAGAGCCTTTCATCTTCATCAACTCAAAAACCTCCTGTAACTTATCCATCTGGTTTTTCTGACGGTAAAACAATATAAGTGGACGAAATGTCGACATTCTCTGAGCACAATCAGCACTCGCCATCTTTTTCAATACGACCATGGCTGCATCGGCATGGTTCTCCTTACAAAGAGCAGAAATAAGATTTTCATGAGTGGACGACCTGGTAGAAGGCTCCAGCTTCTCGATCATTCCCATGAATTCATTCAACATATTGGAATCATCATGCCACGCATTAGCGAACGAGAATGTTGTGGCAGAATAACTGCAACGTTCGGCTGATCTCTCTGACAAAACCCTCTGCAGGGCTTCAAAATCCTTAGAACGGCCGAGAATATCGACAAGCTTGTCGTAAGTTGAACTGTTATGTTTAAACCCTCGCTGTGCTTTGGCCCATTGAAAAAATCTCAGAGCCAAACTTGGGGAACGTGCTTTTTCCAATACCATATTTACCAGTCGTGGATTTAACAGAATACCCAATTGAGTTAGGGTTTCATCCATGTCTTCATCGCCCTTTTCAAGAACTTGACATATTTCTCTTCTAGCATCCACCAACTTCCATTTCCTTTTTCCTGCGGCTTCGTCAGTTGTATTCAATTCAGGCAAGTTGTCTTCCTCTTCTTCTCTGTTTACGTCTTGCAATTCAGGGTTTTCGTCTTCGTCCGAGGTTGCTTTAGTTTCCTGACAGATTTGAACCGTGGCGGACACATTCGTTGAGTAAAAATTATGGCCCAAAATCAATTCGTGCAAACAAAGAGAGCTCTTACCGTTTTGAAAGGTTTTGAGTGCCGTGGAGTCCAAATTTTGGGCCCATTCCGCTGATGCAGAGCTCCAATTTTTAGGGCGCGGCTGGATTGTTGAAAATGCTCGCCTGATAGAGGCCAGTCCTGTACGACGCACACAAGCCATGGTCTGCATTTCGCAGGAGTAGTTTGGATTCGAGCTTTTTCGCGCTGGTGTAGAAGAGAAATGGAATTGGGGAAAAACGGGGATTGGGATTTTGCTATGCTAGGAGTAGAGTTTAAGGGAAGTAGGGTTTTTAAGGTACGGGTTGAGCTAATAAGATCTGGATTGGGATGTTTAATATACGCCGAGGGTATTTATCCTCGGTGCCAGCGGGGCGCGCCACGAGGGCCGCGTCCGACATGGAGGAGGATTGGGCGTCCCCGCCTTCTCTGTGGCACGCATCACATCCTTGGACTCCGTGACGGAAGTAGAGCATGGAACAACGGCGGACGCCCTGCAGATCGCGGTGAGCAGCCAGGTATGTGCCGTGTTCAAGCGAGGGCTACGCGCTCTGTTAACTCAGGCTGGCATTGGGTATTAATCAAGGTCCACAATTTACTCTTKCTCAATGTTGTTAATGTTGTTTGTGATAATTTCAAATGGCGTTGGCTAAACGTTCTACTTTTTGGGTTTTTTTGACAGGAATTGGCTGGAATCCGGCGATGTAAATTTGGACAAAATCTCTATTTTCTGTTTGTTTAAATTGTCTCTCTGAATGCATAAATGGATTCAGTGTGCTGAAAAACCTCTTGGGCACTTGGATTATACAAACTTAGCCACTCAAATCTGCAGATCCAACCATTCATCACCAGAGTTCAGACAAAATCAAACGGAAAAGTGGCCAGAAAACCCCCAAAAGGTAGAACGTTTAGACTACTCTATTTCAAATTGTTGGCAAAACTAAAAGCATGTGAGAGGTCTCATGCATGAATGTGAAAATGATGGAATGAATGTTTGGCAATGAGAGACTTGAGAAAAATATGGCTAACATTACTTTTGACAAGAGGAACGCAGTTGTCTTAAACCTCACCATCATGATTGCTCTTAGCCCATGCTTTCATAACTATGTGAGAAGACTTTCCCACCGACCCTTTACATGCATTTAATGATTGGTTTTATAAATCAATGGAGGTGGATGGTTTCATTTAAGGCACACAGTGAGAAAAACATGAGCTTGTAGCTTGGCACTTGGTAACAAAAGACTTACTCTCCCATAGGCCCCTTTTCCTCTTCTCTTCTAGTGGAATCATAGCTCTTATTGTGCTCTTAACAACCATATTGGTCCATTACATATTATATTCTAGCATTAGTATTTTACATAATCTCAGTTCATCGTGGCAAACCTACCACACAATCCATATAAGTATATTTACATCATCTACTTGCCAAGCAATTCACTAGTTGGGCCTTGGCCTTGAGCTCCACACTAGGAATCTCTACTAGCATATTTAGAACATTGACAAATGGGGTCATTTATTTACGCTGGCATGGCTCAATTGTTGTCATTATAACCACGTGTTTGCAATTTATACATAATCTAATTCAATACAATCTAGGGGTCAAAATTGGGATATTACTTTTATGCACAATTAGTTATTATCACTTTTGTTAACAATTCATATTACTTTGCATTAACATCTGTGTTGGTGAATTGTTATGTCATGGACCTTTGATTGCAGATCATATTGGTATCAAAGTGTAGTACTTGACCTTAGCGGAGAGGTTACCTGTGAATGTTGAATACACTGAGAACATTGCAAGAGGGTGGATAACTAGTTCCCTTAAACCTTGAAATTGGTAACTAGATGAGGATGTGAATCAAATCAAGACTAGATACTAGGTGATGAAACAAGGACCAATGTCAAATAACCCATTTGAAGAACCAGAGGACTCCAATGGCCATGGATATCTCAAATGGCTTCGAGAATCATAGATATGAACCTTCTTGTCAGTGACTTGGTTTCCACTTTGGTACAAGAGACTAAGAAAAAATTGAAAAAAAAAACCTCAAGAGTTGGGCCCCAGTTTAGATGAAGAAGGTGGAATGAAAAAGTACTTGAGATGGAAAAAGCTAAGGAGATAGGGGAATGTAGCAAAAATCAAACACCATTCAAAGTAGAGAAAAGAATTGGCATTGAGCCATATGCAAGTAAGATAGGTGCCTTGAAATTGAATCAAGGGTTGCAACATCTAGAAGTGTACATGAGGTTAGTTGAGTACAAAAAATATATTTTGCTTATTTGAAGTTATAAGGTCATGCTTTGACATGGTGGGAAAGTGATGCCATTTAAAACTAGGTAATGGACAACCAATGATAGATTGGGGAGTGTTTAAGGACATGACTAAGTCATAGTTCTATCATATTTGTTACAAGAAGGAACACATATAAGTTGGCTTTACCTTTGAAAGAAATAAAAACAAACAATGCAAGAACGTGCCAATCGAGTTAAAAAAGAGAGCAATCTAGTTAGGAATATCTCTTAAAGTCTTGAAATGATTATCAAATACTTGGAATCTTTGTACAATCACCTTAGGAGACAAGTGATGTTTTTCAAACCTAAGATAAACCATGTGTGAAGGCACAATGCCTTCAAGGAGATAATAAGAGACCTCAACTTAGTGGGATAAAATAGACAAATATGCAAGAACACCAAAAACGTGGAAAGAAGGCGAAAGGTAAAGGAAAGAAGATAGTTATAGTGGCAACAAAAAACAAGAACTCTAACAAGCATTATAAGCACTTTAATGTCGATGGCCACAAAGGAGTTGTACAAAAGATCCACTTTAGAGTTAGATGAAGTGAAGAAACAATTGCGGCAGTTGTTGTAGGGAGTCATAAAGTCTAGTACTTCACCTTGTAGGTCACCCATCATCATTGTGCCCAAGAAAGATGGAAGTTGGAGGATGCACGTTGACTATAGAAATTTGAACAAGGTGACCATCAAGAACATATATCCTTTGTCAAGGATTGATGGCTTGTTGGATCAACTACAAGAAGTTAAGTTCTTCACCAAGTTGGACCTCAAATCACATTATCACCAAGTGGGAGTAAAAAATGACAACACTTGGAAGTCATCATTCAAAACAAGGCAAGGTTGGAATGAATGGTTAGTTATTCCTTTTGGTTTTATGTAATGCATTTGCAACTTTTATGTGCTTGATGAATGATGTGCTACATCCATTTTGATCTGTAAATTGCCATGCATATTCCATTTAACAGTTTGTCACAACAAATCTAACAAAATACTGAAAATATTTACCGTGAAGGTTAATTTCCTTTAGACCACGAATTCTTTAATTTCTGGTTTTCTGCTTAAAATGTATGAAATAGCTTAAATCCGAAAAATAAAGAATATAAATAAATACTCGCACACCATCCACAAATAAACAAAAGATATAACCTAGGAAATCCAATACGAGAGAAAACCCAGCTAGAAGGTGAGGTCGCTCTGCTCTCTTTTCTTCAAATGCAAGTACAAAGAAAGAGGCAGTCTCGGTGGAGCTGCCTTTGACACTGTGGCTTGTATGGCTGCTACAAAATCTCTTTTCCTTTGTTATGGTCTCAAAATACCACTCCTAGGTGCTCTACTCAACTATGGAACAAATACAATGCTAAAGAATGGAACCCCTTCTCCTAGTGGCCCGATATTTAACATAGCCTGATAGTCATCTATAGGTAGGGTTTTGACTTCCTCAACCCTCAATTAGTGATAAGGTTTGGACCTTCTAGAATCTTCTCGAAAGTCCGCATGTGGCTAGCCCCATATGTTTGAGTAGGGGGGGGTTGACGTGGCATTCACTCATTCCATGGTGGTCAACAAGGTGGGTCAACTCGCGAGAGACATAACTTTCGCATACGAGCTCTGATTGAGGCATGGTTTGCACTGTTGGAAATGTTTCGAAGTATAGAACACCAAAAAATACCATTTAATGCCTCAAAATGGCTCCAAAAGGTTCTAGACTCTAATTTTCCAAACTGGTACCTAACACTAAAATGGCCTTGCAAGCTAATTCCTCCAATTTTTCCACTCTGAAAGCATCGAGATAGATGAAAAATAATATAATTATCTAATCTGGATCATACCTCCCCATTTAGGGAGGATTTTGGGCCCCAAAAGCTTTATCGAATGAGGTGAGGAAAATTTTCCTCTACCTTCTCCCTGGAGTACCACTTTGCTTTGCCTGGAAGTTGTCCTTTAAACTCAATCTGCCAAAGGTCATGTTGTCCTAGTCTTGTAGTTCTAGACCGCTTTTGCAAAATTGTGTCCTCTACCAACTTTGCCTGAGCATATAGTGCTAAGTCCTCTATGGAAGGTAGGACCTACTCCTCCTTCTGATCCAACATGGAAGGCTCATATATTTTGCGTTTCTCCACATTCACTACTGAGTAAATGCGCATGTATGGGGGTAGGTTGAGTCTATAGGCGTTACCTCCCACCTTCTCCAATATCTCAAAAGGGCCATACCATAGAGCCTTTATCATAGTCTTTCCTTGTTCATATGTAACCAAACTCTGTCTCCCACTTATAATGACTTCTTGATTCTGTGTTGATCATGTTTGGCCTTGTATTTTTCTTGTGACTTCTTCAACGTCTCATGTGCTTGCAAATGGATTTGCCTAATCTTATCAACATTTTTTTCTTCTCTCAGTGCATCTTCTGTGAGGTCCTCCCTTACTCCTCTTTGTTGTCCATATACAACATCCAAGGGTGAAGGTGGAAAATATCAAAAGCAACTTTCAAAAGGTGACTTGCCAATAGAAGTGTGGACTACTCTATTATAAGAGTGTTGTATGTAGATCATATTTTCATCCTAGGTCTTCAGATGCTTTTGATTATAACCCCTCAAAAGTTGCACCAAAGTCCTATTGACTACTAATGTCCTCCCATTTGTTTGTAGATGGAATGTTGTAGATCTCTTCAACTCATTGTCCATCTTCTCCCAAAATGTAGTCCAAATTGTACTAAGAAATATGGTATCCATGTTTGAGATGATGCTCCTTGGTATCCCAAAGTGCACCCAAACATATTCAAAGAACATGTTTGCTACTTCTTGTCCTTTTATGGTCTTTTTATAAGGCATGAGAATGCACATCTTGTTGAACCTATAAACTACCACAAATATATAGTCATGCCCCTTCTCAGTTGTTGGTAAACCTCCCACGAAATCCATGGAAATTATTTCCCAAGGTCAAGTGGGTATAGGTAAGGGGTGGTATAGACCTTGCTTCCTGTTGTTGGGCTTATTGGTACAAAAAAGTATACATCCTCTACATCTTCTTTCATTTTGGGCCAGTACACCGTGCTACATCTTCTTACATTTTGGGCCAGTACACTGTGCTACATCTTCTTGCATTTTGGGCCAGTACACATACCTCTATAAGTTGGCAATTGTCTTCCCAACACCAAAATGTCCTACAACCTTGGAGGTGTGAGCCTATCTAATAAGTTGTAGTTGCTCACCTTTAGGAACACGGATCTTGTTGAGCTTGTAGAGTAACCCATTCTAGAAATGATAGTTAGCCTTGTCATCACCTTCTTCTATATGAATTTGGCCATGTAGTTGTTGAAACACCTCCTTGAAGTCCTCATCTTTTGTGCATGCCTCTCTATATGCATCATGGGTGAAAGGCCCCATGTGAATGAGAGTTCCCAAAGTTGTAATCTTAGATGTGGGTGTCCTTGAAATCATGTATGCCAACCTATTTGTGCCCCCCTTCTTATTCTTCATGACTAGATGAAATTGTTGTAAAAACCCCATCCACTTGTAATGTTTGGTTGGTTGTAGCTTACTTTAGGCATGCAAATATTATATAGCTTGGTGATTTGTGTGGATGATGGTCTCCTTTCCCATCAGATAGTTCTTCCACTTCTTGACAACTCAAACCAAGGCATAGAGTTCCTTGTCATAAGTAGGGTAGTTGAGGACTACCCCATGGAATATTGCATAATGATAGCATATTGGCCTTCCT
>SNQJ01S0011817.1:25235-45759 GCA_010110895.2 Picea sitchensis | reverse complement strand
AAATACCTAAAAACATTGTATATATTGTATGGTGAATAGTGAAATTCGATATAATGAATATAAGAGAGGTTTTCCCCGGTTGAGGGTTTCCGGTATAAATCTCTGTGTACTATGTGTATGAGCCAATGATTGAATTCTGTTTTGCTTAAGAATCTATATGCATTGCTTTACTTCATAGGTTTAAAAATTACAAAATCTTCCTACAAATACCCAAAATAAAAACTTGCTCTGATACCAATATGATCCGTAAACTACCGTGGATATTCCACTGGAACAGTTCATCACAACAGATCTAATACAATACTGAAATCTTTACTATTAAGGTTATTTTCCCTTTAGACCTCCATAATGATGATGCCAATCATTAAACAAACTCATTAATTAAAAAAATTCAGCCTATTATCATGTTCTTAATGACAGCATAACTAATCAATGATTTAGCCAAGATGAATTTAGTTTGTTGCTCCTAAACCAGAGAAAAATTCCATTGAACAATGCTAAAATTAAGTGAGATTTTGAATAGTTTTAGGGAGGTCCTTGAGTGACTTTTGAAATGAATTTCATGAATTTAGTGATTGGGATAAGTTAGACCTTCAAACATGCATTTCTCATATAAACTAGTCGTTAAAACCCCTCAACATATATATAACCAACCAAAAATATTGAAGCAAGTATAAATTGTGGATCTTATTAGAAAGTAATTCAAGGGTCAAATGAATCAATTTAATGTTCATGGATGATTATATCACTAGTATTGCAGAATGCCTTGTTAAAACAATACCAAAATATGTCAAACTAGTGATCAAACTTTTAAGGATGGATTACAACAATTACTGAATCACATGCAAGTCTAAACCATAAGATTTGTTAGAATTCAAGAGCATGCTTAATCTACTTATCACATTTTTGTGATATCCCTTAGCCATATATACAATTAAACCATCAGATCTATTGAACTTGTAAAATGTCTTAAATCATCTCTTGAACTAGCAATTTCCAACAATATTAAAACATCAAACCCTTAAATATTTTGGCTTATTAAAACATCGATTTAGTTCATTAAGGGTTTAAGTGTTAGATCTATTAGATTGTTTGAAGATCTTAATGTCTAAGAAAATGTCTCTCAAAAGATGTTTTAATGTTAAACAATAGAGCTAAATAGTAAATCAATACAAGATTTATCTATGGGAAGACCTTATTTGCAATTAAACCAAGTTCAATCAACTAACTATCAGAGTTAGTAGTCTAATGAACTTGAAAGAAAGATAATTCTACATCTAATGAGTGGAAAATTTTAAACCCTAAATTGACAAAAAAATGAGAAAATTTTAAAGGTTGTGGTTGAGGAAGTTGTTGTGTCCACAACAACCCCCCTTTCATTTAGCCCCCCCTCCAGACAACTAAATTTGAGCTCTAATGCCTAATCCACTACTACTATGAGCCTATTGGCTATTCTTTATCCACCTTGAGGGTGTTAGGGGTTTGGATATTTATTGATTCTTTACCTTTGAGAAGGTTTGTCATGACCCATATTCTCTTTGATCTTGTACTTTCAAATATTCTTCATGATACCTTTGATTTATGATGCTTCTTTGATCCTTGTGCGACGAGATTCACATGTTGTCTTTTGAACCTTTTGTGTTAATTAGTTTTAATGGATTTAAAGGTGTTTGCTGATCTTACATGACTGCAGGATTTAATACTTTGTTTTATGACTTGGAGAGAATTTGTTTTTAAGGATCTGTTGTTTCCTTGTGCATTGTCTTGTAATATCATCTCACTACATCATGGAGGAGAAAATGGTTGGTTTGAATGAATAACATATTGTTACTTTTTATATTGTACATGTTGTCCTCATATTCATGCTCAAGCTCTCACATGTTAATCCGATTCTTCAGTTCAAAATCCATAACAAGAATCCGAAGATCTCTAATCTTTTCTAAGAGTTTGAGATATTATTTTCGATTAAATGCAAGCAAGTGAAAAAAATGTATAGATATTTCATGACATTTGTTTGCATTAGCAGATTGTTCATAAAATGACAAGATCATAGATGATTTCTTCTAGGATATTTCTTATTTTCATTGTTGAACAAACCCAACTCTTGTTCTTAGATTTGTCAGTAAAATGGCAAGGGGAAAGAATTAAGATTTTATAACTAATCAACAAGTGTCTTCTTCCTTGTATAACAAAGTCAATTCTTCCTGTGGTTGCAGTGACAAGGTTGCATAATTCTTCCCTATGTAAGATACTTATGTTGTTCCAAGTCCTCAAGGGAATCATGCCAAAACCATAGAGAAATCTGGTGAACAACCAAGGAAGAGTGATCATATCTATCAGGTCACAAAAGACAATAAACTCAAGAGAAAATCCTCCAAGTGATTAAAAGAGATGAAAACCCCAAATTTCATATTCTTGCAACAACCCTTGAATCCCTTTTTGCTAAGTTGGTATTAAGTCTCAATTCGATATAAATTGGAAGCCCTAAATCTTTGAACATCTGGAACCTACTTTAACTTTGTAACTCAAATCATCAACATCTTGGGTTTCATCACATTTCATAACCTCTCTCATCTGGGTATGGGTTGAGAATGAGTAAATCAATGATGCAGAATAGTTTGATCTGATAGCCTCATTTCCATCGATGTTCCCGATGTCAGCATGTTAGGTTGGATGGTCTATCAACTATCACCCTAAAATAGGTTCTATTATGTTTGCAAGTCTGATGTGGCATCCCCAAGGTTTCTGATTTGGCATATAACATGTCATTTTCCTCATCCAACCTCTCTGTTTGTAATATTAATGTGATACTTATTTGGGTGTCCAGCTTAGCACTTGCATGGAATCCACATGGATTCCTAGGTGTTATACCCCATGGAACATCCAAATCTGTCCCTTCTCTTAACAAATACCTTCATCTAAATTTCGAATTATGGATCCACACCTTTATGAGATCCAATCAAGACTTTCCACTTGTCCATTCTATTTGCTTCCTCTAATGACCACGAGTTGGACAAGTCATTCTCACCTTGCGTGGCATTTGATGTGGTATGTTACGTTCCATTTGACATGGAATATGGTGTGTCATCCAAGTTTCATGTTATCCCGTGTTATCCTACGTGGCTCCCTTTGTGTCATGTTGACCTTTCGTATCCCATGTGGAATTCATACATCTAGATTTGTTGCAAAGGAATACACTTTATGTGAGTCTCGAACATCCATAAACCTGGATATTTGGAGTTTTCATGATATGTTGTGTTTCAAATTTTGATTTCTAGGTGTGAAACCCTGACCTAGGTGCGAAACCTTGACTTGAAATGGAACCCTGACCCAAATTTGGAACGAAGCCTCATATTTCCCTTACCACATCTAGATTTTATCTTATATGTGTGAGTGTGTATAGTTTTTTTTATTTTTTATCTTTATATTTCATTTTTATTGTGTTATTCCTATTTTATTTTTATTTTTGTTATACCCATGGGTTTCTAAATCCTAACATGGTTTTAAATTTCCCACTTCCCATGAATATTTTATTTTTATTTTATTAGGAATTTACTATATCAAGAACTTTKCCCTTTGGGAATTTATCATCAGACTTTCTAAGTCATGACTATAATTTTTTTTTGTGAATAAAAGTGAAACCTTATATTAATGCCAAATGTAAGCTGTACAATAGTAAGTATGAGCCACCTGTTCCGCCACAAATGGAAAACCAGAACATGTGGCATCGTAATGTCCATAAATTGACACATTGTCCTGAGTGCTGGCATTGTCGTAACTAAATTGCTTACACAAAAAATTATAGTCTTGCTGCTTGAACAAAAAAATATAGTCTTTCTGCAACTTATCGCTAGGACTGGCTGTAGACATAGCTACCATAATCCTAACTATATAACCGAAATAGGAAAAAACAACATGATCGTTTATCCTATTGTCGTGGTGAGCTGGACCATCAATCCTGCACCTAGAATAAGCAAAAAACCTGAACCTTGAGACTTTAGTCCTTAGCTGAGTTGGGTTGTCCATGTATTATGTAGGCCAGGGTGAACCATTGTTCGCATGTAGGGCATCTGGCGCGCATAAGAGCATCCATTAAGGCGTCGAACAAGATGTCCATCCTTTGAACAAGGATGCTTTGGGAATGCATCTGGTCATCCTGTCTCTGTCGAATTTCGAATAAGAGCATGAGGTGATCCTCCACCAGGCGGTTGGGGAAATGCTGGGGATTCTCCTCCTCTACTTCTTGACCATCCACCTCTGCGATGATTTCCTCCGCTTCCTGTCTAGCAACCACTGCATTTTCCTCCAATTTCCAGCTCAGGGGGATTTCCTCCACCACCTTGCAACTTCCGTCGCCATAGTTGGGGTCTCCAGGTTTGACAATTAGAGGGGCCAGGAGATTGGTGGCTAGAGGAAGGCACGCACCTGAAGGTGGCACCTCCTCTTTTACCAAGTTTAGGCTAGGGAGCATAGGAGGGATGGACAAAGAGAGGTGATATCTGGAGGAGGATGCTTCCACTTTGACCGAGATGACGCTGTGAAGTTGAGAATCCGACTGAAGAGTCTCTTGCGTCCTCTGGGAGGGGTGCTAAGGGCTAGAAAAATGAGCAATGAGGGCGTGATGGGAAGGGGTGATCCTATTTTATCGGGAGAGGGTGTTGTAATAACGAGCAGTCCTCTTAGATTTTCCCCTCTCCTGCGGCATGGAGGCAGATGGAGGGTGCTAAGGGGAGTGGGGGGAAACAGAGGTACTAAGAAGGTGCATGAGGTTACTGGGCGTGAAAGGTGAATGGAGGGTGTCGCAACTGGGTGAGAGGTATCTGGTGCACAAAGGAGTGTTGCATAGAGTGGTAATTCTCAAAAATCTGGGAAAGCCGAAGGGCTAGACCGAAGGAGTGCACCAGGACAAATGAGAAATGGAATAGAATGTTAGGGCAAGAGCTTGTTTAGACCCCTTGCCACCATTGAAGCCTGAGTTGACAGTTGCAACCTCCATTGAAGTTGAGTTGACGACCAACTTGATCCTGGTACACCTGGTATGGCCGAATCACACGTCCATTAACCCAACTATTCCATCCAGGCACACTACCATTACTCCTCTCATGGTGTGATCCATGGGGGAGTTAATGTCCTTGGGCTAGCAACCAGGGTCAATAAATCCCCAGGCTGCCCGGTGCCAAGTGTCCTCGAACCTTGACCAGGTGGCACCCCATCTGGGTTTAAGTCATGACTATATTATCATGAACCATGGGATGTATATTTTTTTCCCGGAATTTCTTTTATATTTGGGGATTGAATTACATATCATGCATTTTTTTTTGAAATCCCTAAGTTTGTATTTTATGATTATTTCAAGGTATTATTATTATTATTTCACATTCATGGGTTTTCCAAATTTCCCATAGAATTAAATTTATATTTGGGTATTATTTATTTTATTTTATTTTATATATTTTATTTAATTTTTAATTTTGTTTAATTTCCAAATCTCGACATGTTTTTAAAATTCCTAAAGCCTAAATTTGCATTTTATTTTATTTTTTAATCACATTGGGCTTCTCATTCATATTGGTCTCACCTGATCAGGTTTACTTACCACATTTGAATTCCTGAAATTCCAAACCCGACCATCCAACTTCACCATTTTGGTATGTTTATTTCATAAATTATCTTCCCGACCATGCCTATCGGACTCATCAAACCCGCAAGCCTTCAGACTCCCTCCATTGGACATGAAACTTTGGATTATTCTATTAATTTATATATTTTTATTTATCAGGAGTTTACCATTGGGTTTTTGCCTTAACATTTTTATGTTCCTTCCCAACCATCAGGTAGATGAGCCTTTTCAATATTTTACTGTCTTTTACTGTCCAATATTTTACCTTCAATTGTCATCTAAGGAGTTACCATCAGAAGCTCAAGGTTCCATTCCTACCCTAAATCCACATACAAACTACATAAAGTGGGTGGGGGGGGGACAATATAAACCACTTAGAGTCAATTCCCATAATGCATGTGGGATAAATGATTAATGCATAAAATATCAACGATCGAGATTAACCCTGATTGAGATCGACGACTGTTAAGCGTTAACTTCAAAGGGCCATATCTTGAGTTGAAGAAGACCAAATGAGCCATAAAAAGGCTTGTTGGAAATATGATGGAGTGAAGAACATGTTGGTAGAGGTATTATCACCAAGTTTATAGCAAAAATTTCTTAAAAAACAAAGAAAATATGAGGCACGAATTTGATTGGGGATGGATCGTGAATTTTTCCAAAACTCATATCTCGAGTTCCAGAAGACCAAATCAAGCTTAAAATGGATCATTGGAAATATGGAGTAATGAAGAATAGGTTGGTAGAAGCCTTATCACCAGGTTTACCATAGAAAAGAGAAAACAAATTTGAGAAATGGAGAAGATATATATAAACAAGGTCGAAGATATTTGTAATAAATGTGACTCGTGGAATTCCTATAGAGAGAATTTGATGACTTAATAGTCTTCTTAAATTCTATTCATAATGTTTATATATTCATTAATGAATATGTATGGGAAATTCAAATTATATGATAAGACAAAAGAAGTGAGTCGAAGAGATGTAACATTTGGCAGTTAAAGAATGTGAAAGGTCTTCCTTGTTTTACAAAAGAAAGACCATTGAACGAAATAATGATTTTTTCCCATTGTAACATCGGTGATACTATTTTCTCAAAGAATAAAGGAAATAAGGAAATTTTGGTGACTGTGAATGGTGTTCATGTGTATATGGTGTAATATCCATGTTTCCCCCAACTTGTAAATAAAATTATTTTATAGAAGACTATGGAAAAATCTGTTATGTGTGGATTTTGAAAGATGATGAACCTTTGCTAAAGGATGTGATATAAATATTTTTGTTATTAATAGAAAAGGAAAATGTTGAATAAACGATGAAAGGGATTTCCTACATAGGTTACGATTCCACGAGAGGGAATGGTGAGGGGAACTATGACTAGTTGAGATGATCCCTGCTAGGAAGTACTTTGCTGAATTAAAAATTTTCAAGCCAAAATTGTTCTCTGCCCCAGAAAAATTTAATTACTAGTCAAGATAGTGGTTGGTTGGTCCTCCTCAACAATCAATGAGAGAATGGGCATAGTATCCATCTGGAATTTTTTGATCTGACCCACGAATTGGGGGATTTGACCCACGAAATATTGTTGTAGAAGGAAAGAAAAAGAGTAAAATCGAGGGAAGAGGAGAGGGGACATAGAGGAGGGGGTTTGGAGACCATATCTGAGTGGACAGGAGTGAGAAAATATTCTCGTTCTTATCATAATAGAGAGAAGTGAAGAAATTCATTTTCTGGGTTCAAGAACCAATGGAAACTGTCTTCAAATCAAGATGATAAACGACGCTATGAGATTTTAGTGATTTTCTAAGAAATCACAAAGGAACTAAGAGAAGATGCAACTGAGGGAATGATGGGTAGTGAAAGCCCTCACTTTTGTTGTGTATGATAGTTGTTGAAGCTCTTTGTGGAAAGAGAATCCCTTTTGCTTGGTGGATTGAGACTTGGCTTCTGAGTTCCTATAGGTGAAGGAGAGTGGCCTTCAAATTTTCTCATATGTTGAGTAAAATATTTTCCTCTCATGTCATCATACTCTGGCTAGGGGGTGGATAGATAAGAAAAAACCAAGAGCAATTGTGCCTATGGTTGGGTGGAAAATGGTACACCCTTCAACAGTTGCCAATGATTCCTAAGTTTCAGATAAGTGTTCTATGTGTCTTGTATTGCACTGTCAATATTTATTAATATTATGAAAATTTGTGTGATAGTAATTTGAAGAGTTTTTACTCTATTTAAATAATGTGTTTGTCACTCTAATTGTTGGTTGGCTGGGAAATCTGAAATGAGAGCTAGAAAACACATTCTGTTATTGGCTTTCTACTTACCTGTATTTTAAAAAGGCTTTATGTGTAAGAATGTCGTGGCTGATCGAGTTCACAACCTATTTCATGTATTAGTGGTGATGAATGAACAACCAAAATTCTCCACAAAACACCTGAAAAGGAAATATATTTGATTTATGTATAAGAATGTTTTATTCTAAGTTTTCTTGAAGCTTTTACACTAAAAAATTGGAAGAAAATAAGATCTATGTTTGGTGCTTAGGAAAAGAGCTCAAATATTGAAGAGAGGCAAGTATTCCAAAAATTAATAATAATGAAAGAATGAGAAATAAAAACCCAATTTCCTAATGTGAAATAAAATGAAAATTTGAAGCATTGTGATTAATTAAGTTTCATTAGGATTTGGTAAGAAAGGAATTTTATCAGGAATTGCACAATGGATTTATGTCCAAAAGGGAAAGATTTGAAAATGGTAACCATCCCCTGAAAATAGCAAATACTTGCATAAAAATAGGAGAATAACAATTTCTAGTAAAAATATAGTTTTACCATGAAGGATTATACTTTAAAAAAATGCAATATTTTGGAAAAGAATTTAAACAAATAAATTGCATGAATTTATATATGTGTATATACATATTTATATATTTTCTAGATAAATTTGAATAAATGGTAAAGGTTGGTAAACCCTCGTAAATTTCCAAAGTTACCAACTAAAGGTATCAATAGTTTGGATAATAAGTTGAGAAAGTATATATTAAAATCATGTGAAATCCTAGTCTGGTTCGTGAGAAATGGGAAGCTTGGAGTTTTTCCCCCTGTTTTTGCAAAGAATAAACTTGCCAAGTTTTCCCAAGTTTAGGAATTCCACTCTGCACAGGCTGCTTTGTTGGAAGAGTTCTGGTAAATTTAAATATATTCTTTTATTTATTAAAGGCCTGGAAAATACAATTTCCGTTCTCTCTCTCTCAACACACACACACACACACACACACACACACATATATATCCCTTTAGAAGTGTGGCCATTAGATAAAAGAGAAGGGATGAATTGATTGGATTACGATGGCCTATGGTATTATTATTAAATATTATAATATTAAAAACTAATATAAAAAATCCTGCTCTTTTGGAGCTTGACCGTCGAAGGTTTGAGATGGGAGTATACAAATGGAGTCCAAAGTTTTTGGAGTGATGGCATGAGTGTTATAAGGTATATAACCACATTTATAATATTAACCCTTGCCCTTTCATGATTGGCCATTGGACAAACGAAAGGAGCACACATGATTAAATGCTGAAGGGTTTGAAGTACGATAGCCTGGGTACTATAAGGTTCCACATATATTTTATAATATTAAATGTTTCTCTTTCGTAATTGGTCATCATAGTAATGAGAGAGGAGTGAACGCTCAAAGTGCGATTATCCTGAGTGGTATATATATATATATATATATATATATATATCTCGCTAGTGTTGCACTCCCTCCAACGAATCATGTAATATTAACAAGACGTATGGTACGTTCGAGGTCTGAAGTCCTAACCTGACGTACTATATTAATAAGTTTATATATATAATTATGTGAATATTTCAGTGAGAAGTTATGAGCCAGGGCCTATGAATTGTATGTTGACAAGGACTACAAACCTAAGTGTATTATAGTTTAATTAATTATCATATAATATAATATAATTAATTAATTAATTTATATCACAAGATAATCATTATAGGTGTGATATTTAAATAACACCAAGAACCCTTTTTTAGGACGTGGAGTTCCTAAGGTAAAAGAAAGAGTAATTTCTTGATGTTACAAGATTGGTAAACTTAATTAAGCAAAATGGATTAATGTTTGGGATTTTAAATTAAATAAGGGTTAATTAACAATAATAACAATTAAACAAGTAAGATATTAAAAGTGGGATTTTGATGTATTATGGAATAATTAATCCCATAAGATGATTAAGAATGGCCAAGGTGGATTTTGGTTCGTCAGATCCAATTAATAGTTTGTTGGCACTGTCAGAGGTTTGGAAGGGTTGATTAGAAGAGGAAGTCCGACAGTAGGAGGTACGAGGACCGTATATCTTGTCATGAGAGTCGCGATATCACAACCATTAGATTTCGAAAAACCATCCTTAGAAAGGATATTTCCTTTACCTTATTCGATGATTATTTGGAACCCCAAGGTACACTGCAGCCATAGGATCAAATGTACAAGGACCATTCAATCAGTCATAGTATGTGCATTCATATTAGTCAGTAGGGCCACGACTGGAATACTCCGATAGGGATGAGTTTCGAGAACAAAGGTTAACCATCGATTAGGAATGGAGGGAATTATTCTCATCTATTAATCACAATGGACCCCACTAGAGAGGCTAAGTCCAGAAATCGACAAGTGGTTATCGATCAATCAAGTAGAAGTTCTGAGGAAGTCATCGCTATTATTCACTTCATATTGAGTCTGCATCCCTTTATCATTTTAAGTTTGAACACATTGTTCATCCCCCAAGATCTTCCCTACTTGATTGAGAACCTCATTGTCTCTCTTATATGAGCTTTCCTATGGTGGAGGATTGAAGTGGTGGAGGCCTAACTAGAAGGGACTTAGTTTATCAGTTCCAAACCGTGCCGACATGGAAGTTTGTAATTCTTTCACTTCTGTTGATTACATTTTAATAGAAATACTTTTTTCTCGTCTGATTAATATCTTGCAAATATTTGAATTGTTATTCCATGGGAATATTTGTTTTGAATGTTGATGGATTATGCTACTGAATGTGATAACATTATATATTATCACCATATGCTTGCGTTTCTTGGTTGTTGAGGACAAGTTGCAGGTGTATTGATTTGAGTCAAGTGCTCAATGATGGACTTCATCGAACATCTAGACGAGGTAGGTTCTTTATCTTGTCTTGTTAGCATATTTGTTTATATAGCATACCTGAGATTAGAGTTGATTTCTGCAGTCATTTCCGTCTGTTGTGGTGTACCCCTAGCCATAGATATATTTTCCTTGTAACAAAATTGGGGACCATATTGGGGATAGAATCTTCTTTTCGGGGTTTGGAGTGTTTTTCTCCTTTGACTTCTCTCACTTATATTGAGTTTCTTGTCGTCTGACTGCTTGACAGCCTCTGTTCATGCTGAATTTGAGTTTCTCAACCTTCTCCTTAGATTGGCAGTGTTTTAACACATATACGTGGGTTTTTACCTGACAGTCGCGTACATACGCGTGTTGGCCTTCTACAAGAGGCGTATATACACGTTTTTCTCGTGAACAGTCACGTACATCATCCTTTTTTACTTGGTTTCTAAGTTTGATGTTTGTTGGGAAAGTTTTGATGGTTGCTGAGTCTTCTTGGGTCTTTGTTATGACTGTTAAGTGCCCGTGGAATGATAGGAAACCTTTCTTTGGTTGAATTTTCGGGCGGTGCCTTTCTCATCATCCTTTTCATTGCTTGTTCTTGCATATTGGGCTGGGTGTTTTCTTCTTGATACTCTACTTGGTTTATCTCTCTTTACATATAGTAGAATTTTTATATCAAGTTGTTGTTCAATCCTTGCATTTTCATTCTTTTATATTGAAAATACAAAATTATGAATCATTTTGCATTGTTTGCATTTGATCTTTTGGGTCCTTATCATTGATCTTAGCACATGTATATAAATGTTGCATCTTATTTGGAATTGCATAACTAAATTGAAAATTGCATTTGAAAAGATTATCATTTATTGGGAATTGAAGTTATGACTTTGCAATTTATTCATATTCATTTATTTTACTTGCTGAGTCATAACATCATTAGTTTCACGACCACATTTTTTTGACTAAGCAAGGCCACTAAAAGAAACGATGATAATTTAAAATTGATTAGAAATGATTTTATTTTCTAGGGTGCACAAACTAGCTTAGGATTTAGAGCCTTGGAATAGGATTTTATGAGTAAACTTCTCCAAGGCTATTAAATCAACATTTGTGTCTGACTAAGGGAGTGGTGAAATCCATTGTATAATTGGTGAAGTCAGGAGGCTTCACTTACACCGGAGTTAAGCACAAGGTCATGTGAGGTTGGTTGAGGGGATATCCCCCCAATATCTTCTTAGCGTCAGATATATTTCTAGGGATCTATTCATATATGGGGATCTTGCTAGTACCTTTACATTTGTGATAGGTAGTGCTTTCGAGGTTTCGGGCTTTGTTACCCTGTCCATACGGTAGACCTGACTTACAACGGTTCACCTGCGCATCGGTTATACTGTGGTTTATTAGTTGCTTGACATAGGTACCACATAGGTTACTTGCAGGGGTTATTCTGCAGGTACCTTGGGTCAGATAAGGGTCGGACATCACACAACCTTTAAGGAGGATTATCTCTCCGGGGGGATCTAATCGACTGGTTTTTAAGCCCACGAGGGCCCTTATAACTGATTCTGATACCTCCGATCTTTTGCAGGGAGTCTCAAGCCCCTCTTGGGTGAGGCATACCTACTTTAGGGAGGGAGGCCCCTTTCAACCACTTTATCATGTTTGTGTGCATATTGGCCTTTTGTTTATTTTATTTTGGTGTGCTCTTTGATTATTAGTTGACCTTAGGATTTTGTATTGTGCCGTGAGTTTTCATTATCATGGATAATGGAGTCCCTTTGGCTCCCTCATTTAACGCTATCCCCCCCATGACATTCACTCATTTCATGGGGATGAATCTGTCTGTGTTTCATAATGGTACATAGAATTATGATACTCAGTCAATTCCTTGGGTCTCTAATCATTTTCCTCTTGATATGCCAAACATGCCTTCACCCTTTCCATCCTCTCCCTTGCTTGCTTATATGAATCCTAGTTTTGGATCCGGGGGCACGATGGCTCTGTTGTCTACATCTTCATTTGATAGGATTCATATCCCTCAACCGACTCTCACTGTGGGAGGTTGGAATCTCCCTTCTTACAAATCCAATCCTAGCTTCATCCTTCCAGGAGAAAGTCCTCAAATGGGTGGTTATTCTACTTATTACACCGCATCTGTGTATCCTTCGTCTGCCATGCCATTTCCTATGAACACTCTTCCCATGGCGAGTCTCCATCTGTCCTCTGGTATTTCATACAGAGGGAATCAATTTTATGGTACGGGCTACCTCCTTCACATAATCCCTCTGTATGGGGGCAATATATATCCTCACCTAAATAACCTGTGTCATGCCTTTGTCTCTTCGCATAAATCTGCTTCGATGATGATGCATGTAAAAACCTCTATGGATCAATTAGGCGGAGGATACTACCTTTTCAGGTAGGGACATGGTGTAGACTAGAATCCTTCATGGCCTGCAATTTCTCAAAACCAGTCTTTTTTGGGACTTTGGTCTCAAATGCCACAACTAACTTCCACCACCAGTCCAGTTCCTGCAAGTCATACTGGAATTCCATCACCAACTTGTGCTAGTCATGTTGGGGATTGGTCGACAACCTCTGCAAGCCATGTTGAATACCAGCAACTAGCCGATGCAAGTCATGTTGGGGGCACAACTCTAGTCGTTATGAGTCATACTAAAATCACATCTCCAACTCTGGTCAGCCATGTTGGTCATCATATATACGCCTCTTGCAGAAGGACAACAAGCGTATGTACGCGACTATCAGGTAAAAACCCACGTATATGTGTTAAAACACTGCTAGGCTAAGGAGAAGGTTGAGAAACTCAGACTCAGCATGAACATAGGTTGTCAAGCAGTAAGATGAAAAGAAACTCAATATAAACGAGAGAAATCAAAGGAGAAAAACACTCCAAACCGCAAAAGGAAGATTGTATCCCTAGTAAGGTTGCCAATTCTGTTACGAGGAAAATCTCTCTATGAATAGGGGTACACCACAAAAGACGAAAATGACTGCAGAAATCAACTATAATCTCAGGTATTCTATATAAACAAATATGCTAACAAGACAAGATAAATAACCTACCTCGTCCAAACGTTCGATGAAGTCCACCGTTGAGCACTTGAATCAAAGAAATATACCTGCAACTTGTCCTCAACAACCAAGAAACACAAGCATATGGTGATAATATATAATGTTATCACATTCAATAGCATAATCCAACAACATTCATAAAAAATATGCTCATGGAATAACAATTCAAATATTTGCAAGATAGTAATTAGACGAGACAAGAGTATTTCTATTAAAATGTAATCAACAGAAGTGAATGAATTACAAACTTCTGTGTCGACGCGGTTCAGAACCGAGAAACTAAGTCCCTTCCAGCTGGGCCTCCACCACTTCAATCCTCCACCAAAGGCAAGCTCATATAAGAGAGACAATGAGGTTCTCAATCAAGTAGGGAAGAGCTTGGCGGCTGAACAATGTGTTCAGACTTAAAAGGATAAAGGGATGCAGACTCAATATGAAGTGAATAATTTCTCGAGAGTAATTTTGCTCTCAAAGTTGAATTCTTCTCCTTTTTTCCATAGCTCGGATTTGGCCCATATATAGCCTTCAAGTGGAACTGAAGGGTCAATTTGGAACATTTCCAGTATATGGAAGGTCAAGGATCATGGATCTCGTGACATGACATGGAAACCCGACACTATTTTTTAATTTTGGGCAGAAAACCCGATGTACGCAGGATGTAGTGGTGCAACCTGCATATACGCATGTTGTATAATAGTTAGGGCGTGAATATGTGGAAAAAAATTGTTTTTAGCTCTGGGATTTGCAAAAAGGGACTTCAAGTCTACATAGGGAAATGGAAAAATGTCTTCTGAGCAAATTTGCACAAGGTGAGGAAAACATTTCTATAACATATGCCCCCTAATGTGTGAGGTTAGAGGAGTATCTGCGATGGCCGAAATACATTATAATGTCCAGAAGTGGAGTAATGGAGACCCAGCTAGAAGAACTAGTTGCTCATGAGAATATTACAATCTGTACTGACTTTGCACACATGGTTGCCAATTTGAATTACACTGCAGATCCATGTGAAAATACCCCAAACAATTGTTTATGGCCATGAGTAGGAAATACAAATGTGGCTACATGCCAAAGGCTATCATAGTCAAGAACAAGGCCCAGTAAAACCAGTCTCAAAATCAATCTGAAGATGTTTGTATACAATGGAGTACAATATGATCTCCCATGGTCACTGAAGTCACATAGGTACTAGTCCAATGAAAGATAGCAACAACTCAGGAAATTTGTGACTATGATCTGATGCCTTCAAGTCTTCTACACGATCCGCCAAAGGTGCAAGTCTACATCGTGTGAATAAAGGATTTGAGGTCGGACACAATGAGACTTCATTTGATTACTGGTCATTAAGGTATACCATTAACAAACATGAGATAGCCTACCGATAATGAAAGTGGGTATCAAGGCACCGAGTACATTCTTACAAGTGTAAATAAAGGTGTCGGGGTCGAACACTTGAATAATTCATCAATCAGGAGACATTGATGTATTCCCAACTGTCGATGGCGAGAGAACCTGCCACTAATGACTGAAAGCCTCTAGGTACTCATAGGACTCTAGGTCTCATTTCCAGAATAGATGGGGTGAAGTCGATGGAAGGAGACCCACTGAAAGGAGAGAATTAAGACATCTCTCATCATTTAGCACGAGGCACAAAGCAGGAGCTTGATGATTTGGAGGAAATTAGATGAAGAAAAAATTCACGAACCAACGACCCTGTGTGTCTTTCATGTGTGCTAGATGCAAGCGGTACACCAAAAAGACCCTATGAATAACAACCAATAAGGAAAATGGCTGAAAAAGGTGAGGAAACCACCAATAAGGCTAATGGAATCCAAGAAACTGCACGAATCCCAATCTGTGAATAGATTTCTTGTCGTCGAACACAAGGGATAAAACCCCCCAGTCAACGACTAATGATGAAATGTCTACTGCTAAGTTCAAGGTTACCTACCAATGAGGAAAGTAGGATTAGGGTGCATAATAGGACTACAACTTCATGTAACTCTGAGACACACTGAGGGTATGGCTGACATGAAAAGTCAAGATTTCTGAGGAATGGCCGACACAGGTTGATAAACATCCTTCGAACAAGAGCACGAGACATATTGTAATATCCCTAATGCCGAACCCAATTGTAAATGTAAATACAAATGTACTTAAGCTGGTGAGTTGTTTTATATATGTTGAGCATACATCTTTCATGGCATAGTGCACACATGTACTGCGTAGTAAAATGATGAATTGGGCACGTTTCAGGATACCACACACAACCTATTAAGTGCATGCGATATTGAGGCCAGGGAGCCTTTATGTATATGATATGTTTTATAGGCTGGTGAGCCAATTATTATAAGCTAGGATGATTATGTTTTGATTAGGCCAGAAAGCCTAGATGTTAAAGGCCAGTGCACCTATTTTTGTACATATCTCATATTTAATATAAGATACATTGCTGGGTGCAAACCAACCACGATAAAAGAGATGGGGGACTAAAATCCACTAGTTAGGGAAAGAGAAGGGGCTAAGTTAAGGAATATTATATTAATATTTCTTAAATCATAAAGTATGGATCCTTATGTTATCCTAAGTTATAAGTTGGGGCCAAGTGGGCCAAAGTAGCTTCCAACATGACAAGTGTCAAGTTGGGGGCATGCATACGTATTGTTGGGACTTAGCTCATTTTGGGAAGATCCCCATCATTCTGACCATCATTTTTCCTGAATCACCCATCACTGAGATATAAAGTCAATCATCCATGAATATTGCGAGCCATTGAACGATCCATTGTATCTTCATGACTTTACCTGAACCCGTATCTAGAGCCTTCTATTGGGTAACTGTTAGCTTGAGAGTGGGATTAAAGAAGCGGGTTGCCAGGCCCGTGGGATATTGAAGAGGTAGGTTGTCAGGCCCATGAGCAATTCTCTAGGTGAGAGAATTGTTGGGAATTGATTTCCTAAAGGTGTTGAGCTACAACTGTAGGGCTCTGAGACTTCCTATCTGGCCCGTTGCTGAAGCCCTGGAAGGGCAGTGGGGCAGCCAAGGGACTATTGAGCAGAGAAGGGACACACTTCCTTGGGTGGGATAGGCATGTGGGGAATGAGGGACTGTAGGCTATTAGTTGAGTGAGCACTTGAGACAGAGTCTTTCCTATTGTTCATGAGCCTTTAGCCTGGTTAGGAACCCCTTTACCCGGGTGGAGTTTAGTCCCAGCTCGGGGGTGACTCACTGTTGAGAGTGATGAACAGTGTGGTCTGAGGCTGGGAGGTTCGTGGAAGGTCTGCATGCAGTTGGTGATGTTCTCACAAAGATACGTGTCAATTGTGTGATTAATTTACATGATGCATTGTTATTCATGTGTTATTTTATGGGTTTATCCTATGCGTGATTATAGTTGTCTATATGCTTATGGGTATTGCATGTATATGCTGCTTGTATATGTTTACTGCTATTTCAGTGTGAATTCATGCATTTACATAGCGTATTTGTCTGTTCACGTTTTATATATATTAAGCTTCCACAAGAGTTTTGTGTGTGCATATGTTTTAATTGCATGCAGTTAGAAAATTATATGAGATATAACTTAGCTAGGATGCTAAGTATGTTATAGTACGTTCCGCACATAAAATGGATGTGTTCTCCGGTGTAGCGTGGCCCAACATGAATGGTCGAGGACATTACAAATTGGTATCTGAGCATGAAAGAGTGTTCAGTAGTAGCATGGTCTGCACTGTTGAAGGCTGGGAATGTTACAAAGACAGTTTCAGAGCTAAGTAAAGTGTCTGAGGAGTGGCATGTCCTAGCCTGTGTGAGGCCGGGGTGTGTCACAAATTGGTATCAGAGCTTCAGTTTTCAACACTGAGCCTGAATGGGCCAAGAAAGTTGAGTTGAAGCAAAATGTCACAGAGGATTTAATTCGAAGTGGCCAAATTTTAGTTGTAAAGCATTTGAGGAGTGGCATGTCCCGGCCTGTGTGAGGCCAGGGTGTGTCACACATATGGAAGACTCATGCAACATAGAATCAATGATGAAACTTTGAGATGCAGGAGACATCAATCAAACTCTCCATAGGGTCTGGAAGAGTAACCATTCATGGGGAGTAACCTCTACGTAACGAGCACAACTTCCTAAGGTCATGCTAAACCCAAAATTTTGATGACAAGTGGACTCAAAAATTTTGTGCTTTGTTCAAAGCAAAACGACTGCTGCCAATATAAGATAATATTCTTTTCCCGCCTGTCTTTTTTTTGTTTTTTCATAGTCAAATGAATGCTATGATATAGTGGAGGAAATGAGTGTCACAAGAAAGCAACTAGTTCCAGCAGTGGAACATACCTATGCTCAATGCAAGGAGGTGCATGAGGGAGATGGACACTCGGGGGAATGTTTCCTCTTGGGTGTAGGGTGCCAAGCTGAAAATGATATAAACAAGGCTTTGCTTGGCTAATGATGAAAAATGATGAGGTGAAAGGATTATAACGCAAAAGTGAGAACCGACAATAGGCTCAACACTGCAAGCAAGAGAATGATATGCAATTACAACTTAACACATAAAAAAAAGTCCTTTTTCATAATCTTAGTCTATTTGGTTTGAAAAAGGGGTAAACTTGCACCACATAGACGTCCTTTCAAATCCAATTTACGAGTGTGAAAGAGACAAGTTCACTCGATAAACTTTTCTCTTTTTGAGAGAGTTGGAAAATAACTTAAATCATAATTGTTGGGAGTTTTCTAAGCGGCATGTCATGGGGGAGGCCAGAGCTCCCATCTAGGAATTCTGTGAAAGGTTAGTAGCTTATGAATAGTTGACACAAGCTTTGGAAAATCCATAGCTTTCCAAGTAGAAGGGGATAAAATACTTGCGGAGGTTACCTTCTCAATGATATATCGTAGAACACCTCTTATTTGAAAGGGCATAGGAGAAGGAATTTGATACCCCACAAGACCATCCCAGTCAAAGGGAACCTCTCCAAGACTTGGAGGGAGAGTGCTCGGGGAAAGTAAAACTGTAACACACCCACGACGGGGAATACAATTTTTCGCTTTTCTTAAAGGACAAAATCTCCATTCATAGTTCCTAATTTGGAAGGTCAGGGAACCAGTCCAACCTCCTGGTCAAGGATCTCCGATTCTGAAGCCAAACAATTCTTTGAGACCTTGATGTTATCGTTCTATAATTAAACCCAAATTCCTTCCGTACATCAATCCTCCATAGTTGACGATCTACGGGCACCTATCCTACTCAATCAACGGTCCTACCTTCATTCTGGGTGGTTGGCCTTTCAACCCAGATCAACGGTCCAATGACCCTCTTATCAATCAATGGTCGAGATTCCCTCCGGGTCTCTAGACTTCTGAGATCTCAACACTCAAACCTCTTTTTCCCAATGGATTTTACCCAGATTCTAAGATCCACTGACGCTTGTATTCCCCAAATCTAACGATCGAGGATTACTTCGGGACTTTACTCGTAGTGTATGGATCTACGCCATGCTCCTCTTAGATGAAACCACTACAAATCACTTCGAGACTTTACCTGGAGTTCACGGATTCGCGCCATGTATCCCTTAGATCTCACTGTCAAAATATTTCTTCGGGACTTCGAGTCTTCGCGCTTCGGCGATCTCAGTTCTCAAACTGAAAACCCACTTCATCTTTTCCTCGGAGTTCGATATCTGTTGACAAGTATCTCCTCAATGATCAACAAATCACAGCTCTTCAGGATTCGGGTGTCTCAACACTTCAACCTTCACCTTCCTCTAGATATTCCGACCTGTTGACACATACCCTCCTGGATTCAACGGTCTAGATCTCCTCTCTCGCGAATCAGGATTTCACGTTTCGTGACTTTAGAGGTTGGCTTACCTCTATCTCCTCGATTCTGGATTTCTCGATATTCACCCACGTCAAATCAATGATCAAGAAGGGTCCCGATAGATCCTTAGATCTATGGTCCAGATCACGTCGCAACTTCGGGTTTCAGGAGTTTAGTCGTGACAACATGCGAATCACCCGATGTGAGATCTTGCGAAGACTGAAGAAGTCGAGGCGTTAACACCTGCGCCCCTTCTTCAAATCTAACGGTCGTGACAAACCCTGGGTCCTCCCGAATGGATCTCATCCGTTCATCTTCTAAACGAAAGGATATTCCTTTTCGATAATTGAACCATTGTTCTTGAGTTTCGTCAGTTATGAAGGATTTAAGAGTGTTGCTCTCGTTCTCCTGGGCTTAACACTTAGAAGGGTCTTCTGCACTATTCTTGCGCTCCTTCATCAAGTCTAGAACTTAAGTGTTTCTCGGTCTCTGCTTGCCTCCCAGAGAGTCTGTGCATACCTGCACTACCCCTCCTGAGCTTAACCAACTCCATCCTCCAAGGGACTCAACACGATTAAGAGGGTCGACATGCGTACATGAAACTGTAGCTAAGGTCGACGAACTCATAGTTCGTGGCTCTGGATTAATCCACCACAGAACACAAGCATTGATGAGTATAAAAACACATCCAATTCATACAATTTCCTACTTGCTTGATTACACAATCAAGAAGGAATAAAGGGGATACAATATAATCATTAAGCGAATATATCCATCCCTGCAACATTCATAGGATATCCAACTTTAATTCACAGTACCACTTAAATACACAAGA
>SNQJ01S0011817.1:0-25225 GCA_010110895.2 Picea sitchensis | reverse complement strand
CTCGGGGGTGACTCACTGTTGAGAGTGATGAACAGTGTGGTCTGAGGCTGGGAGGTTCGTGGAAGGTCTGCATGCAGTTGGTGATGTTCTCACAAAGATACGTGTCAATTGTGTGATTAATTTACATGATGCATTGTTATTCACGTGTTATTTTATGGGTTTATCCTATGCGTGATTATAGTTGTCTATATGCTTATGGGTATTGCATGTATATGTTGCTTGTATATGTTTACTGCTATTTCAGTGTGAATTCATGCATTTACATAACGTATTTGTCTGTTCACGTTTTATATATATTAAGCTTCCACAAGATTTTTGTGTGTGCATATGTTTTAATTGCATGCAGTTAGAAAATTATATGAGATATAACTTAGCTAGGATGCTAAGTATGTTATAGTACATTCCGCACAGAAAATGGATGTGTTCTCCGGTGTAGCGTGGCCCAACATGAATGGTCGAGGACATTACAAATTGGTATATAAGCATGAAAGAGTGTTTAGTAGTAGCATGGTCTGCAATGTTGAAGGATGGGAATGTTACAAAGACAGTTTCAGAGCTAAGTAAAGTGTTTGAGGAGTGGCATGTCCTAGCCTGTGTGAGGCCGGGGTGTGTCACAAATTGGTATCAGAGCTTCAGTTTTCAACACTGAGCCTGAATGGGCCAAGAAAGTTGAGTTGAAGCAAAATGTCACAGAGGATTTAATTCAAAGTGGCCAAATTTTAGTTGTAAAGCGTTTGAGGAGTGGCATGTCCTGGCCTGTGTGAGGCCAGGGTGTGTCACACATATGGAAGACTCATGCAACATAGAATCAATGATGAAACTTTGAGATGCAGGAGGCATCAATCAAACTCTCCATAGGGTCTGGAAGAGTAACCATTCAGGGGAGTAACCTCTACGTAACGAGCACAACTTCCTAAGGTCATGCTAAACCCAAAATTTTGATGACAAGTGGACTAAAAAGTTTTGTGCTTTGTTCAAAGCCAACACGACTGCTGCCAATATAAGATAATATTCTTTTCCCGCCTGTCTTTTTTTTGTTTTTTCATAGTCAAATGAATGCTATGATATAGTGGAGGAAATGAGTGTCGCAAGAAAGCAACTAGTTCCAGCAGTGGAACATACCTATGCTCAATGCAAGGAGGTGCACGAGGGAGATGGACACTCGGGGGAATGTTTCCTCTTGGGTGTAGGGTGCCAAGCTGAAAATGATATAAACAAGGCTTTGCTTGGCTAATGATGCAAAATGATGAGGTGAAAGGATTATAACACAAAAGTGAGAACTGACAATAGGCTCAACACTACAAGCAAGAGAATGAGATGCAATTACAACTTAACACATACAAAAAAGTCCTTTTTCATAATCTTAGTCTATTTGGTTTGAAAAAGGGGTAAACTTGCACCAAATAGATGTCCTTTCAAATCCAATTTACGAGTGTGAAAGAGACAAGTTCACTCGATAAACTTTTCTCTTTTTGAGAGAGTTGGAAAATAACTTAAATCATAATTGTTCGGAGTTTTCTAAGCGGCATGTCATGGGGGAGGCCAGAGCTCCCATCTAGGACTTCTGTGAAAGGTTAGTAGCTTATGAATAGTTGACACAAGCTTTGGAAAACCCATAGCTTTCCAAGTAGAACGGGATAAAATACTCACGGAGGTTACCTTCTCAATGATATATCGTAGAACACCTCTTATTTGAAAGGGCATAGGAGAAGGAATTTGATACCCCACAAGACCATCCTAGTCAAAGGGAACCTCTCCAAGACTTGGAGGGAGAGTGCTCAGGGAAAGTAAAACTGTAACACACCCACGACGGGGAATAAATTTTTTCGCTTTTCTTAAAGGACAAAATCTCCATTCATAGTTCCTAATTTGGAAGGTCAGGGAACCAGTCCAACCTCCTGGTCAAGGATCTCCGATTCTGAAGCCAAACAATTCTTTGAGACCTTGATGTTATTGTTCTATAATTAAACCCAAATTCCTTCCGTACATTAATCCTCCAGAGTTGACGATCTACGAGCACCTATCCTACTGAATCAACGGTCCTACCTTCATTCTGGGTGGTTGACCTTTCAACCCAGATCAACGGTCCAATGACCCTCTTATCGATCGACGGTCAAGATTCCCTCCGGGTCTCTAGACTTCTGAGATCTCAACACTCAAACCTCTTTTTCCCAATGGCTTTTACCCAGATTCTAAGATCCACTGACGCTTGTCTTCCCCAAATCTAACGATCGAGGATTACTTCAGGACTTTACTTGTAGTGTATGGATCTACGCCATGCTCCTCTTAGATGCAACCACTAGAAATCACTTCGAGACTTTACCCGGAGTTCACGGATTCGCACCACGTATCCCTTAGATCTCACTGTCAAAATATTTCTTCGGGACTTCGAGTCTTCGCGCTTCGACGATCTCAGTTCTCAAACTGAAAACCCACTTCATCTTTTCCTCGGAGTTCGAGATATGTTGACAAGTATCTCCTCAATGATCAACAACTCACAGCTCTTCGGGATTCGGGTGTCTCAACACTTCAACCTTCGCCTTCCTCTAGATATTTCGACCTGTTGACACATACCCTCCTGGATTCAACGGTCTAGATCTCCTCTCTCGTGAATTGGAATTTCACGTTTCATGACTTTAGAGGTTGGCTTACGTCTATCTCCTCGATTCTAGATTTCCCGATATTCACCCACGTCAAATCAATGATCAAGAAGGGTCCCAATAGATCCTTAGATCTATGGTCCAGATCACGTCGCAACTTCGGGTTTCAGGAGTTTAGTCGCGACAACATGCGAATCACCCGATGTGCGATCTTGCGAAGACTGAAGAAGTCGAGGCGTTAACACCTGCACCCCTTCTTCAAATCTAACAGTCGTGACAGACCCTGGGTCCTCCCGAATGGATCTCATCCGTTCATCTTCTAAACGAAAGGATATTCCCTTTCGATAATTGAACCGTTGTTCTTGAGTTTCGTCAGTTATGAAGGATTTAAGAGTTTTGCTCTCGTTCTCCCGGGCTTAACACTTAGAAGGGTCTTCTGCACTATTCTTGCGCTCCTTCATCAAGTCTAGAACTTAAGTGTTTCTCGGTCTCTGCTTGCCTCCCAGAGAGCCTGGCATACGTGCACTACCCCTCCTGAGCTTAACCAACTCCATCCTCCAAGGGACTCAACACGATTAGGAGGGTCGACATGCATACATGAAACTGTAGCTAAGGTTGACGAACTCATAGTTCGTGGCTCTAGATTAATCCACCACAGAACACAAGCATTGATGAGTATAAAAACACATCCAATTCATACAATTTCCTACTTACTTGATTACACAATCAAGAAGGAATAAAGGGGATACAATATAATCATTAAGCGAATATATCCATCCCTGCAACATTCATAGGATATCCAACTTTAATTCACAGTACCACTTAAATACACAAGATATGTGAATACTTATCTATTATAGGTGGTAGTCAACTAACTGACTGTGGGTGTTCATCCTTCCACCCTACCATAGGCTCATAGGCATTCATTCTTATCACTCTAGACACCCCTGTCCAAAGCCATGATATCACCATGCAACTCTCTTAGTTCTCAAGGGTTCTTTCTCTATTCAGCTTCTGCTCGGGTTCTATTCTCTATAACATTCAGATATTTCTCTCTATTATCACCCTGACGAGGTTTATCATATGCTCACTCAGCATCAAGCTCGTGACCTTCTATTTATTATCCCTTGGGGAGCTCTGCGCATCTCCCTTACGAGCTTGCGCGCCCATCTCGTCTATCCTCTCTGGTTGTCCATCATTGACAACTGTCTTCCTCAACAGTTCCAATTCCTTTCTATCTTACCTTTCTTCTCTTTGGAAGGTTCCTGACCCATCACGTTCCTTCTGTCAGAAGGAAGCTCGGGTCTACAGGTCTCTGTGGTACTTCAGGCTAAAATTCTGCAGCTATACCATGCTCCCATTCACGAGGGTAGTTGATAATTCAACCACTGGTCCTTTATTCATTAACTGATTTCTCTCCTTGGGATCCGAAGGAGGTTTTTCATCCTCATCAAGGGAAATTTGGGGTTATTTGATATAATGAACCCTCTCGTATAGTTTTCACATTCTTCCTCTAGTGATATCATGGCCAGTACTTTCAAGGCTTCACCCCCACAGTCAGTTATTGGCAACCCAATCAATAATACATTTACATTGTCCACATGCCTTAGCATGGTAATTCTATTTTATGATTAAGTTACAAACTAGGGGAAACAAGGTGTTACAATTCCCTCCCCCTTAAAGGAACACCATCCTCGGTGTTCTTTCTAAAAAAAAACACCTGTCATGCCTTTCTCATTCAACTGTTTCAGAAATATTGATATTTCTCTCTTGGTCATGCCTTTTTCAGATCCTTAATATTTGTCACATGATCTCAGTAATTCTTGGACAATCAAGCACGTTAATCATAGTCTTATGTGAAAACATTGCATAAAATTTTCTAGGAAAAATTTCATAATCTTAGCTCAATAATTATCTGCGCAGTTTGTGGATTTGTATCCACATGGTTGTTTTGTTATCCAGACTCATTTTTTTTCCTTGACATACCCCCTGGGTGCATGATCCCAATCAATATTTTACAATAACTATCAAGGTTTCATCTTCCTTGTGGTCACTCACCCTCCAGGCCCAGGCTCAGGCATCCCCTTTACTGTTATATAGTCCCTCGGGTGATCCATCTTTCCCTGCCAAGGTTTTCTCGCACATAAATAATTCCAGAGACTATCGAGTCTTATAGTCGAGGCGTCCCTCAGACTTTCTCTATCAAGGCATCCCTCCGGCTTGTGTTACCTCAACACAATATATTTCAGGCGATCATGGCTTATCATGGGGTTCTCATGGCTCAATAGTAGCCATTGTTCATCATCTGTCCTTTCTAGACAAATCTTTTCTTCTTACCTGTATCACAGGCATACAAAAATTCATGAAACATCATCAAAAAAATTTAAATTCAAAATTTTCTTGTAAAACTGTCACCCACATATTTCCAAATTCCACCTTTTGTTTTCATATTTGTTTCATACAGGAACTTGATTCATAATTATGGGACTTTCCTTCCCATAGCGGTTTGGCTCAGTAGGTAATTGGTCTTCCTTATGGGCTTACAACGATGCCATATCCAAGACCCCTTTGCTTCCTGCACTTTCAACTTCAATCAACCAAACAAATTGTTAGTTTCCCATGCACATATATTTTATTACACCTTTATAACGTCGTCACAAACAATTCTAGAGTTGTGCATACTAACAATCAATTTCACTTTCTCAAAAAGGGAAATACCATTCCTTGCAGTTTGGCTCAACATGCAACCGGTCTTCATTATGGGCTTACAATACTGCCATATCCAAGACCCCTTTTCTCCCTGCAATTCATTCTTTTCACAACCAAACAAACTATTAATCTCTCATGCATCCATGTATATATACATCTATATTCAAAACCATGCATACTAACAATTCATCACATCTATATAAACATAAAAAGGGAATCCCATTCCTTGCCTATGCCTCATTTCAACACACCACACCTTTCCAAACACAATTCAACATTTCAAAGGATTTAACAAACGTGCCAGTATTCACGGCCACATTCATACCCAATGCACTCTTGCATTGATTTCAAGTTTGTCACACATTATGACAGGTTCTTGACCATGGTGTGTTGGAATTTAACCAACCTCTTCACCACATGGCTTATTCATTTTCATTCTGGTACAGACCCCCCTTCTCTCCAAGGTATGCGTGACCTCCCGGTCTAGTATCTTCTCAAGACTGAATTGAAATAGTCCTTGATTTCCTGTTGGAACCTCTAAGAAACAATCCACATGTCTTTTTTTATAAAAAAAAAATCTGCCTGTGTGAACAAGCGCTAAGTGCAAGTCTCCTCCATGTGACCACGTCTTGTGACCACACACCTATCCAAAAAGGCACATCATGATTTCATGTATTAGATATATGATTCAACCGACTCTCCGTCCTTCGAACTCCCGAGTTCCGAAATTTCGACAAGGGCCTAGCGCATGCTAGCTCCTCCCTTATCCTCCATCATATGACCCTTCACTATGACCTGGGGCCAATCCTTTCGAGTGCGTCGGGATACGCATATCGAGAATTCTCGATGCGATTCACTTTTTTTCTCTCGATCCTCCGATACCCGAAATTGTGAAATATTTGGATAAGATCAATGGTCCACACTAGCTCTCCAGGCAACAACTATGATCAAGTCGTGATTTCTCATTTCACGAATTCTCACAACTCCACCCTTTGACCTTTCCACTCTGTGAGTCAGTGAAATGTTGATCTCTTGCCATGTGTCCCCTTCCAAGGGACAGTCCCGATGATTTTGGGATTTTGCGTTTTGGGGTTTCGCGAATTTCACTCTGCTTCTTCCAAATCTTCTAGTTTTGTGAAATTCCGATAATTCCTCGTGACTAACCAATGCGCTACTTCTCCAAGATCTAATGACTTGAAATATTTCGGTTCCTCCTAAATGGATTTTGAAATCGATCTGACAACTGAGATTGGTTTCCTTACGATGAACGACTCACGCTCATCTCCTCTGTCAGGTTCTTGATTAACCTGATTCAATTAGGGTTTTCTTTTGCGNTTGAGTCAACATAGATCATTTGGTTCAGATGCTCCTACATCATACAATCAGTATTCACTGCCAAAGGTGCACACCTCCATCATTCGAGTTCTCCTTCTCGAATCATACCCTACTCTGGTATCCATGGGATACAATTGCCCTTTCAAAATTTCATGCATAACATTAGACAATAAAATATTTCAGAAAGGATTCTTACCCAATATTTTCATACCTGTTCTTGGCTTCTAGCACCCTCTTTCTGATTTTTACCTCATCAACAATGCTTTTAGGGGGATTCTTACAGTCCTGTCAACAATCTTTCAACTGCAGCCTTCCCATGGTCATCCTCTACTTTAGGTTGTCCATCATTGGAAACTATCTTCCTCAACAGTTCCAATTCCTTTTTATACACGACATGCATCATTATAATCACAATTACATTAGTTGTAACATCATATAAGATGCATGCATCATAATATTTAAATCCATAAAACATATTCAAAATTTCCTAGTATATCTTTATGCACTTCATCACATTATCTTCAAGGGTCTCTATGAATGCAATACAGATAGTTCTGAACCATTTCTGCAGTAATACAATCATCATCACTTATGATGTCAAAACATTTACTTTCATTAATAAATTGACTTTCTCATTCCAGAGGAAACATAACACATAGCAAGAAGGGAGTTAGGGAGTCTCCCCTTCTTCCAATTCTTTCTACACCGCCTCAGACTTTTCAACCCAGCTGAGCTATCTCTAAAGGCTTGACCACCTTTTCTTAACATGGCTTTAACCAAGCCTATTCAATCAAACATACTCCTGTATTCATTCATTAGTCTTCTATTCATTACATGATACTTTCAAAATGTAATCCAGGATTCTTATATATAAACAGGCTTTGCATCCCATTGCCCAAACTTCAACAATTATTAGGATTGTGACTCTATTCTTCTGACAGAGTCCTTACACAGTTTCTTCACAGGGAATTCCCACCGCATGCAACTTCTTTATTGCACACCCACCACTAACTGTGATGGACTTAGCCTTGAGTTAACTTTAGTTGTTTACCAAATATTCCTTAAGAAACATAAACATGCACGTTGGTCAGGTACCCAAATTATGTATCCATACATATTCTATTTTTTTAACTTACTTCCATGATGTACTTAACCATATTCATAATCATCAGCCTGTGTGTAGATGCCATAGGTATAATTCATATCCTACATACATCTCTACTTTAAAATCAGCCAACTCATGATTGTTTACAATCATCCTCATGTGATCCTCAAATGCATAATCATTTGCCTCTTATTATGACAACAGAGAATCCTTGCTCATTTACTCTCTTATCTATTTGTATTGGATTTTCTCGGGGAGATGGAGCACATTCCCCTTAAGCTATCATTCAAAATAGAAATTTCATGACTCTTCAAAATGGAGTCAACCATGCAACCATGGTATTCTACTACTATTCATTCAATCTTGGAAAGTGCTAAGCTTGCCTCACATTTCAATGATCATTGATGAGTATAAAAACACATCCAATTCGTACAATTTCCTACTTGCCTGATTACACAATCAAGCAGGAATAAAGGGGATACTGTATAATCATTAAGCAAATATTTCCATCCCTGAATCATTCATAGGATATCCAACTTTAATTCACAGTACCACTTAAATACACAAGATATGTGAATACTTATCTATTACAAGTGGTAGCCAACTAACTGACTATGGGTGTTTGTCCTTCCACCCTACCATAGGCTTAGAGGAATTCATTCTTAGCACTCTATCCACCCTTGTGCCAAATCATGATATCACCAGGGAACTCTTGCAATTCTCAAGGGTTCTTTCTCTATTCAGCTTCTGCTCAGGTTATGTTCTTTGCAACATTCGAATATTTCTCTCTGTTATGGCCTCGACGAATTTTATCAGATGCTCACTCAAAACCAAGCTCATGACCTTCTATTTCTTATCCTCTAAAGAGATCTGCACATCTCCCTTACGAGCTTGCATGCCTGTCTCGTCTATCCTATCTGGTTGTCCATCATTGGCAATTGTCTTCCTCAACAGTTCCAATTCCTTTCTATCTTACCTTCCTTCTTTTTGGAAGGTTCTCGATCCATCACGTTCCTTCTGTCGAAAGGAAGCTTGGGTCTATAGATCTCTGTGGTACTTCAGGCTGACATTCTGTAGCTAGACCATGCTCCCATTCATGGGGTTAGTTGAAAATTCAACCACTGTTCCTTTCTTCATTAATTGTTTTCTCTCCTTGGGATCCGAAGGAGGTTTTTCATCCTCATCAAGGGAAATTTGGGGTTATTTGATATAATGAACCCTCTCATATAGTTTTCACATTCTTCCTCTAGTGATATCATGGCCAGTAATTTCAAGGCTTCACCCCCACAGTTAGTTATTGGTAACCCAAACAATAATACATTTACATTGTCCACATGCCTTAGCATGGTAATTCTATTTTATGATTAAGTTACAAATTGGGTGAAACAGGGTGTTACAATTTCATCCCCCTTAAAGGAACACCGTCCTCGATGTTCTTTCTCAAAAAAAACACCTGTCATGCCTTTCTCATTCAGCTGTTTCAGAAATCTTGATCTTTCTCTCTCGGTTAGGTCCTTTTTCATACCCTTAATCTTTGTCACATTCTTTCAATAATTCTTGTACAATCAAGCATGTTAATCATAGTCTTATGCGAAAACACTGCATAAAAATTTCTAGGAAAATTTTCATAATCTTAGCTCAATAATTATCTGCGCAGTTTGAGGATTTGTATCCACATGGTTGTTTTGTTATCCAGGATCATTGTTTTTCCTTGACATACCCCTTGGGTGCATGATCCCAATCAATAGTTTACAATAACTATCAAGTTTTCATCTTCCTTGCGGTCACTCACCCTCTAGGCCTAGGCTCAGGCATCCCCTTTACTGCTATACAGTTCCTCGGGTGATCCATCTTTCCCTGCCAAGGTTTTCTCGCACATAAATAATTCTAGAGACTCTATCGAGTCTTACAGACGAGGCGTCCCTCAAAATTTCTCTGTCGAGGTGTCCCTCTAGCTTGTGTTACCTCAACACAATATATTTCAGGCGATCATGGCTTATCATGGAGTTCTCATGGCTCAGTAGTAGCCATTTTTCATCATCTGTCCTTTTTGGACAAATCTTTTCTTCTTACCCGTATCACAGGCATACAAAAATTCATGAAACATCATAAAAAAAAATTGAATTCAAAATTTTCTTGTAAATCTGTCACCCACAGATTTCCAAATTCCACCTTTTGTTTTCATATTTGTTTCATATAGGAACCCAATTCATAATTATGGGAATTTCCTTCCCATAGCGGTTTGGATCAATAGGTAATTGATCTTCCTTATGGGCTTACAACGCTGCCATATCCAAGACCCCTTTGCTTCCTGCACTTTCAACTTCAATCAACCAAACAAATAGTTAGTTTCCCATGCACATATATTTTATTACACCTTTGTAACGTCGCCACAAACAATTTCAGAGTTGTGCATACTAGCAATCGATTTCACTTTCTCAAAAAGGGAAATACCATTCCTTGCAATTTGGCTCAGTAGGAAATCGGTCTTCATTATGGGCTTACAATAATGCCATATCCAAAACCCCCTTTCTCCCTATAATTCATTCTTTTCACAGCCAAACAAATTGTTAATCTCTCATGCATCCATGTATATATACATCTATATGTAAAACCACGCATACTAACAATTCATCACATCTATATAAACATAAAAAGGGAATCCCATTCCTTGCCTATGCCTCATTTCAACATACTGCACCTTTCAAAATGTAATTCAACATTTCAAAGGATTTAACAAATGTTCCAGTATTCACAGCCACATTCATACCCAATGCACTCTTGCATTGATTTCAAGTTTGTCACACATTACGACAGGTTCTTGACCATGGTGTGTTGGAATTTAACCAACCTCTTCACCACATTGTTTATTCATTTTCATTCTGGTGCAGACCCCCCTTCTCTCCAAGGGATGCGCGACCTCTCGGTCTAGTATCTTCTCAAGACTGAATTGAAATAGTCTTCGATTCCATGCTGACACCTCTAAGAAACACTCCACAGGTCTTTTTTTATATATAAAAAAATATGCCCGTGTGAACAAGCGCTAAGCGCAAGTCTCCTCCACGTGACCATGCCTTGTGACCACATGCCTATCCGAAAAGGCGCATCGCGATTTCATGTATCGGCTATATGAGTCAACTGACTCTCCGTCCTTCGAACTCCTGAGTTCCGAAATTCCGACAAGGGCCTCATGCTAGCTCCTCCCTTATCCTCCATCCATATGACCCAAGGCCAATCCTTCCGAGCACATCGAGATTTCACGTATCGACAATTCCCGATGTGATTCATTATTGTTCTCTCGATCCTCCGATACCTGAAATTGTGAAATATTTGGATCGGATCAACGGTCCACACTATTTCTCCAGCCAACGGCTATGATCAAGTCGTGATTTCACGCTTCACGAATTCTCACAACTCCGCCCTTTGAACTTTTCACTCTGCGAGTCACCGAAATGTTGATCTCTTGCCACATGTCCCCTTCCAAGGGACGGTCCCAATGATTTTGGGATTTCGTGTTTTGGGGTTTCGCGAATTTCACTCTACTTCTTCCAAATCTTCTAGTTTTGCGAAATTTCGATAATTCCTCATGACTAACCAATGTGCTACTTCTCTGAGATCTAACGACTTGAAAAATTTCGGATCCTCCTAAATGGATCTTGAAATTGATCTGACGACTGAGATCGGTTTCCTTACAATGAACGGATCACATTCATCTCCTCTGTCAAGTTCTCGATTAACCTGATTTGATTAGGGCTTTCTTTCGCAATGTTCACGATCTCGATTTGTAGTTGATCGAAGGGATTTCTACGATTTCTTAGTAAAGGTTTTTGACTATGTTTTCTTTATTTTTGAGTCAACACAGATCATTTGGTTTAGATGCTCCTGCATCATACAATCAGTCTTCACTGCCAGAGGTTCACACGTCCATCATTCAGGTTCTCCTTCCCGAATCATACCCTACTTGGGTATACATGGAATACAAATGCCCTTTCAAAATTTATTGCATAACATTAGACAATAAAATATTTCAGAAACGATTCTTACCCAATCTTTTCATACTTGTTCTTGGTTGCTAGCACACTCTTTCTGATTTTTACCTCATCAACAGTGCTTTTAGGGGGATTCTTACAGTCCTGTCAATAATATTTCGACTGCAACCTTCCCATGGTCATCCTCTACTTTAGGTTGTCCATCATTGGCAACTGTCTTCCTCAACAGTTCTGATTCCTTTCTATACACAACATGCATCATTATAATCATAATTACATTAGTTGTAACATCAGATAAGATGCATGTATCATAATATTCAAATCCATAAAAAATCTTCAAAATGTCGTAGTATATCTTTATGCACTTCATCACATTATCTTCAAGGGTCTCCATGAATGTAATACAAACAGTTATGAACTGTTTCTGCAATAATACAATCATCATCACATTTGATGTCAAAACATTTACTTTCATCAGTAAATCAACTTTCTCATTCCAGAGGAAACATAACACATAGCAAGAAGGGAGTTAGGGAGTCTCCCCTTCTTCCAATTCTTTCTACACAACCTGAGACTTTTTATCCCAGCTGATTTATCTCTAAAGGCTTCACTGCCTTTTCTTAACATGGCTTTAACCAAGCCTATTCAATCAAACATACTCATGTATCCATTCATTAGTCTTCTATTCATTACATGATGCTTTCAAAATGAAATCCACGATTCTTATATATAGACAGGGTTTGCAACCCATTTCCCAACCTTCAACAATTATTAGGATTGTGACTATGTTCTTCTGACAGAGTCCTTACACAGTTTCTTCATAGGGAACTCCCACCGCATGCAACTTCTTTATTGCATGTCCACCACTACCTGTGATGGACTTAGCCTTGAGTCAACTTTAGTTGTTTACCAAATATTCCTTAAGAAACATAAACGTGTGTGTTGGTCAGGTACCCAAATTATGTATCCATACATATTCTGGTTTGTTAACTTACTTCCATGATGTACTTAAACATATTCATAATCATCATCTTGTGTGTAGCTGCCATAGGTATAATTCATATCCTACATACATCTCTACTTTAAAATAAGTCAACTCATGATTGTTTACAATCATCCTCATGTGATCCTCAAATTCACAATCATTTGCCTCTTATTATGGCAACAAAGCATCCTTGCTCATTTACTCTCTTATCTATTTGTACTGGGTTTTCCTGGGGAGATGGAGCACATTTCCCTTAAGATATCATTCAAAAAAAAACTTTCATGACTCTTCAAAATGGAGTCAACTATGCAACCATGGTATTATACTACTATTCATTCAATCTTGGCAAGTGCTAAGCTTGCCTCACATTTCACTCATCAGGGGGTATTATACTCACTATTCATTCAATTCATAGTGCTAGCTTGCCTTACATATTACTCATCAAGGCAACCATATTGGGCTTTTAGTGTATACTTATACTTTACATCATACATGTGCATCACTCGCACATTTGATATCATTCACATCTAACCGGTATTAATATCAAATATATATCAATAAGCTTCTCAATGCATTAGATCCATGCACTCAAGCACACACACACACCAGCATTCATCATACCAGCTTAGTTTTATCATTAGTGTCTTTTAGTTAGAGATTGTCACCTACATGACTAATCTCACAGTTACAAATCATACTAGTGTTGCCTTCTCTTTATAAAAAATGACCAACCAACATCACTCTCCCTTTTATACTATAGCAGCTAGCAAGAAAAATTTCTTGCCTCGACCTCTAGGACTTTTTTACCAATCTCACTTTTCTTTGGTCATGGGGAGTTATATACTCTGAGTTTAATATAAAGTAATAGTTATATTTCCAAGTATCCTACCTGATTCTATTAGATTCATTTAATCCCACAAAGGTATTAACTATTATATAATCAACCATCATCAATGCCCAAGGTTCCAACTTCCCATGCTTAAAAGCAATGCTACACACACCAGGTCATCCGTCCTTCAAGCTTCAACTGCTCTTGACAGAACCCCGCCACCTTCATCTATCCACATTCAAGTCTTATTATAAATGTTAATTAGCATATCCCTACTGTGGTAAAAGTAGTTATCACATGATTGCGGTTAAATAAATTTTCCGTTGGAATTCAAACAACCCTAAATCATAGGTTCAATCTACAGTCCTTTTTCCTTAAGGAGTAAATGCAGATAGTAGTGCCTCTTTATGCGACTCTCGCATGAGCCTGGTAGGGACAAGTGTTGTAAATCCATGCTCTGATACCAGTAATACACCAAGGATGGGGAATAATTTTTTGTTTTTCTTAAAGGACATAATCTCCATTCATAGTTCCTAATTTGGAAGTTCAGGGAACTAGTCCGACCTCCAGGTCAAGGATATCCTATTCTGAAACCAAACAATTCTATGAGACCTTGACAGTCTCGTTCTATAGTTAAACACCTAGATTCTTCCAGTATACTCTTCAATCTCCAGAAAGGATGATCTAATGGAACCTATCCCACTAATCAACGGTTCGCTTTCACTTTGGTGGTTGACATTTCAACCTAGATCAACAGTCCAATGACCCTCTTCTCGATTGGTGGTTGAGATTCCCTTTGGGTCTCTGGACTTCTGAGATATCAACTCTCAAGCCTCGTTTTCCCAATGGCTACCTGTAGCTCCAGATCCATTGACGGTTTCCAAATCTAATCCATCATGATTACTTCGACTTTTACCCGAGTGTAAGGATCACGCCACACTCTCATCCAACTAGACTACAACCAGTTCGAGACTTCTTACCTGGAGTTCATGGGATTCACACCCACGCTTCCTTTAGATTTCATTGTCCAAATATTTCTTCAAGCTTCAGGTCTTCACGCTTCGGCGATCTCAGCTCTCAAACTGAAATCTCACTTCATATTTTTCCCCAGAGTTCGAGATCTGTTGACAAGTATCTCCTCACATATCAATGACTCACAGCTCTTCAATTGTTTGTGGTCTGGGAGTTTCAATTCTCAACTTCCGCCTTCCTCTAGATATTCTGACCCACTGACACATACCCTCCTATTCCAATGGTCCAAATCTCTCTCGCTAATTAAATTTCAATGCTGCTAAACTTTGGAGGTTGACACTGCCTCCCCATATTCTCGATTTCTTGATATTCACCCGCGTGAAATCAATGGTCAAGAAGGGTCCCTATAGATCCTTATATCTACAGTCTAGATCACGTCACAACTTTGGGTTTCGGGAATTTAGTCGCACCAACGTGAGAATCACCCGATGTAATGATCTTGCAAAGACCAAGGAGTCAAGGTGTTAATGCCTCGCGCTCCTTCTTTCAAATCTAACGGTGGTCCTGACAGACTCTGTCCTCCTCCTGAATGGGATCTCATCCATTCATATTCTAAATGAAAGGATATTCCCTTTCGATACTTGAACCATTCTTCCTGAGTTTCACAATTATGAAGGATTTAAGAGCTTTACACTCTTTCTCCTGAACTTAACACATAGAAGGGTCTCTGTACCATTCTTACACTTCATCAAGTCTAGAACTTAAGTGTTTCTCGATCTTTGCTTGCCTCACAAAGATCTTGTGCATACCTGCACTACCCCTCCTGAGATTAACAAAATTCATCCTCCAAGGGAATCTAGACATTTAGGAAGGTTGGAATGTGTACATGATACTATGCCTAAGGTCGTTGAACTCACAGTTTGTGGCTCTGGATTAAGCCACCACGGAACACAAGCATCGATGAGTATAAAAACACATCCACTCATATAATTTATTACTTTCCTGATTACACAATCAAGAAGGAATAAAGGGGATACATTATAATCATTAAGAGAATATATCCATCCCTCGCAACATTCATAGGATATCCAACTTTAATTCACAGTTAAATACACAAGATATGCAAATAGTTATCTATTACAGGTAGCTACACCAACTGACTGTGGGTGTTCATCCTTCCACTCAACCATAGGATCAACAAAGGTATTCATTCTTAGCACTCTAGCTACCCCTGCGTTAAGCCATGATATCACTGTGGAACTCTTCATGCCTTGCCAAGGGTTCTTTTCTCTCGTCTAACTCGCCAAGTTATGTTCTCTGCAACATTAAGATATTTCTCTCTATTATTGCCTCGGTGAGGTTTATCAGGAGTGTCACCTTCAAGACTAAGCTAAGCTCGGTGAACTCTATTTCTTATCCCATGGAGAGCTCTACGCATCTCCCATACGAGCTACATGCCCGCCTCTATCTATCCTCTCGGTTTTCCATCATTATAACCACCTTCCTCAATAGTTCCACCTTTCATCTTACCTTCCTTCTTTCTTAGAAGGTTCCCCACTATCACATTCCTTCTTCTCACAAGGGGAAGCTCTCTGTCTCAGGCCCTATGGTACCTCTTCGGGTTGATATTCTCAAAGTAGCCTATACCATGCTCCCATTCATGTGAGTGGTTGAATTATCAACCACACCCACTGGCTATCCTTATTCATTAATCCACTTCTCCTTGGGATCTGAAGGAGGTTTTTCATCCTCATCAAGGGAAATTTGGGTTATTTGATATAATGAACCCTCTCAGATAGTTTTCACATTCGTCTCCTTCTAGTGATATCATGCTAGTACTTTCAAGGATTCAGCCCCACAGTAAGTTATTGGCAACCCAAACAATAATACATTTACATTGTCCACACAAGTTCATGGCATGGTAATTCTATTTTATTATTAAGTTAAAAAACTGGGGAAACAGGGTGTTACAAAACTCTCTCTTTCGTAAGCTACCTAGATAAAAATGTTAATGACATGGTCAAAATATGTTCAACTACTCAAAATGGTAGTGGGGTTGGGTGAATATTGCATCGACATGACCGCTGGTTGAACAGAATGCAAGAAACCAAAGTCAAGAAACACATCAAATCTCAAAAGAGGAGTGGGATCGTCTAAATATTGCATCGGCATGACCATTATATCAACCAAAGAAGGTTGGGGAAACCAAAGACGACCAGAACCCAAATTCCCCAGGCAAGGACCATGTTTTGTACCACAAAAGTAGTAGCCAAGCACAAATGAGTAAGGTGACTTTCTTCAAAAGGCTCAAGTACAAAAGGAACTTGGGGTTATGTCTTACATGTCTAGGATTCTTAATCGTATGAATTCCCCCAACGTCACTCAAAATGGCTGCTGACATGCTCTTAGCATGACTAACAGAGGCTGGTGGTTCATCCCCACATGATGCACAGTTAAGGATGATGATTTGCCAACATCGATTGACCAGACGTGATGTTAGTATGAGTCATGGCGACTAGAGTTGTGACGCCAACATGACTTGCATCAACTGCTTCCTCGGTCTTCAACATGGCTTGTGTGATATTGTCGACCAATCCCCAACATGACAAATAGAGGTTGGTGATGGAATTCCAATATGACTTATAGGGGCTGGAATGGTGGTGGCGGTTAGCTGTGGCATTTGAAACCAAGGTCCAAGGAAATACCGGTTTTGAGAAATTAAAGTCAGAAGGATTCTCGTCTACACCCTGTCCCTACCTAGAAAGGTAGTATCCTCCACCTAATTGATCCATTGACGTTTGTAGAGGCATCATCACTGAAGCATATGTCTACGAAGAGACAAAGGCGTGACATGGGTTATTCAAGTGAGGATATATATTACCCCCATACAAAGGGATTCCATGAAGGTGGTAGCCCAAACCATAAAAATGATTCCTCCGTATGAAATACCAGATAGATGGAGACCCACCATGGGAAGAGTGTTCTTAGGAACTGGCATGGCAGACGAAGGATACACAGATGGGGTGGGCTGGGTAGAATGTCCACCCATTTGAGCACTTTCTCCGAAGGATGAACCGGGATTGGATCCCTAAGAAGGGAGATTCCAACCTCCCACGCTGAGAGCTGCTGAGGGATATGACTCCTATCAAACAAAGACATAGACAACAGAGGCATCGTGCCCCCAGATCCAAAACCAAGATTCGTATAAGAAGGCGAGGGAGAGGATGGAAAGTGTGAAAACATGTTTCATGATTAAGAGAAAAATTATTAGAGACCCAAGGCATTGACTGAGCATTATAATTTTGCATACCATTATGAAACACGAACGGATTCATCCCCATGAAATGAAAAGGAATGTCATGGGGGGTAGCATTAAATGAGGGAGACAAAGGAACTCAACTATCCATGAGATAATGACAACTCAAGGCATAGTAAAAAAACTTAAGGTCAACTAATAATCAAAGAGCACACCAAAATAAAATAAACAAAATGCTAATATACCACAAGGATAAAGTGGTTGAAAGGGGGACTCCCTCCCTAAAGTAGATATGCCTCAAGAGGGTCTAAGACTCCTTGTAAAAGATCAATGAGAATCAATCAATTATAAGGCGGGGATCTCGTGGGCTTAAACTGGGCCGGGTCGTGATCCCCCTGAGAGGTAATCCTCCATAAAGGTTGTGTGTTGGTTGACCCCTATCTCAATCTAGAAAATTCCACATAATAACCCCTGCAGGTAACCTATGTGATACCTATGTCAATAAACTAAGAAACATGATATAACCGATGCACAGGGGAACAGTTGTAAGTCAGGTCTACCGTATGGAAGGGTAACAAAGCCTGAACCTGAAAGCACCACCTTTCACAAAGGTAAAGGTACTAGTAAGATCCCCTATAAATATATCTGACGCTAAGAAGGTATTGGGGATATCCCTCAACCAACCTCACATGACCTCATGTTTAACTTCAGGGCAGAGCCTCCTGCTATCACCAATTATACAATGGATATCACCACTCCCTTAGTCGTAGACACATGTTCATTTAATAGCCTTGGAGAAGTTTATCACAAAATCCCATTCCAGCTCTAAACTTGGTTGGGTTTCCAGTAATTCCTAAAAATAAAATGTTTCTAATCGATTTTAAATTATCAGTGTTCCTTTTAGTGGCCTTTCACTTCAAAATGTGCGGTTGTGAAACTAATGATGTTATGACTCATGAAGTAAAAATAAATGAATATGAATAAAATGAAAAGTCCTCACTTCAATTTTCAATAAATGATAAGATTTTCAAACGTAATTTTCAATTCTAGTTCCGCACCCAAATAAGATGCAATATTTTCATACATGTGCTAAGATCAATGATAAGGACCCAAAAGATCAAATGCCAACAATGCAAAAATGCTTAATATTTTCTTTGTGGTATTTTCAATATAAAGAAGTCACCCCGAAGCAAGAGAACCCCAATGAGTTGGTTAATAACCCTAGAAGTCTTGTTGGTTCAAGAAGATAATTTATATAGGGTTATTAGCCTCCAAGAGAAGAAGTCGGCCAGAAATAATAATATACTGAATAACACTTATCCAGAAGGAGAAGTCGGCCCCAGCAAATTAAGAACCACTACAACACAGGGCAACCACTTCATTTGACAAAGAGTCCTAATTGCGCCCTGCTTAAAGACCTAGCTCCAGCTTGGTGTGCATGTAGTGGAGGAGGATTGCAGGTAGCTGCAAACAACAACCATTTTTAGTGTTGACTGGACCATTCCATTGATGGTAGGGTTTGGACTATCTGATCAATTTTGTGTTATGCTATCCTGGGGAAAGGTGTGCTACCCCTTTGTTTGGCTATCTAGTGTAGGGTTTGTTTCCAGAGGAATTCTCTCTACCAAGGTAAAGGTGTTCGAGGCTTCGGCTCATGGTTGGGTGACTAAGGTATCTTCAATGGTAAAATGAGCACACCATTCTATATTCTAACAGGTTATGGGCCCACACTCTTTAGTCACTCTAAAATGCCGGAAGGAATCATAGCCGCTAGGGTATTGATCTCACTGAGGAACTGATGCTAAGGTTACTAGTAGAAGCAACTTCCAAGACACAACAACTAGGGTTACTAGCAGAAGAAGCCAGAAAGAAACCCTAAACCCTTTGGTTTCCAGGCACCTTTAAGTGACAATATTGGACCCAATCTCCACGAGATCACAACGGGGATAAGACGGAAGTTTGGATTTCTGTCACCTAGGATTTGACTACCAAGTCAAGCAAGCCATGACAAACTCTATGAAGTCTGAGAACAAGCTAGATGGAGCCTCTAACTTCAGAGAATGGAAGACAAGGATTGACCTCATCATAAGAATAAAGTGCTGATATCAGAAAGGAAAGATCGCATTTAGGTTTGAAGAAGGAGAAGAGAAGGAACCGCTAAACGCTGTAACTATGGAGAAGTTAAAGATGTTGACATAATGCCATGAGTATCATAGTGATTCCATAAAATACCACTTGATACCCTTACATCTCCCATCTTGACTCATCAAGAAGATGTACCATTCCTTAACAAATCTCTTCTCAGACAAAAACATTGGACAAGTTATGAGTTCAAAGAATGAGCTCCTGATGAAGATGAATGATGACAACATCATAACATCATACTTTGTAAGAATCTCTCCCAGTTAATAGATCAACTACAAGCTATTGAAGAGATCACTAAAAAGAAGGAATTGGTGAACATAGCACTCAATGGTCTTCCCAAGACATGGGATGCATTTGCCGCAAGCATGAACACACAAAGGAAGGAGTACCCAACATTTGATGAACTTTGGAATTGTTGTGCTCAAGAAGAATCAAGGAGGAATGCAAAAGAGAAACCCCAGTATATGATGATCAAGCTCTCACAAAAGATTCAAGAACTTCAGGACAAAAGAAAGTTCGATTCAAGAAGGAAGCCAAAACAAAGAAACCATATTTCATGTAAATATAGTGCTTCAATCATAGAAGTACCTGGGTCACCATGTGAATCATTGTCCGAAGCTAAAGAAAAGGAAGGAGAACACGAAGCATCGATTGTCAAGAAAAGGAACCTACAAGAAGACTAAGTAGGATGAAAGAGACTTCTTTCTATCTAAAGGTAATAACACTTTTCTTATTTCTTGTACATATCCTTCATCGCCTCAGACATATCTTGTATATCTATCTCTTGAAGATAATGTATTCCAAGAAGAACTATACCTATGAAAGATGAAAAAGAGTTATCATTAGATAACACATGAAAAGAAATGAAATATATCATGTGCAAGTTATTACAAGATAAGCCGAAATCAGAATCATCTTGAAGAGACTTGTATTCCACATCAAGAGAGAAATTGGAGAAAGACTTATGACGACAACTAAGATGGAAGCGTGGACTCTGTTAGATATAGAGAGCCAATTATATATTGTTGAAGCCAATAAGGATGCAGATGGAAGTATGGACTCTATCAGACGAAGGGAGCCGACTATATGCACTCTTACCTAAGCAAGGATTAGAGGGAGCTAATCCCATGATCCATTGAAGATGATGAAATTCTATATATCCATGGTAGCAACCATGAACAAAAAAAAGACATGTTCAGCTCAACCACATAAGAAGACCTCTTCAAAGAAAAAACCTTAAAGTATTCTGGTTGTCCATCCAGATCCGTGATCCCAAGGATGAAAGGAAGAAGTGGAATATCTAGAACATAGAATCTCCATGAATCCAAGAGATAATGAAAACATGAAAGAAAGAAAGAAAAGCCAGAACAACCAGTCATTACATCAATAATCACAAGATTACAAGCCTGATATGAAAGCAATCAAGAAGAACTGAAAGTTGTCATGAAGAATAGTGTATGGAAGAATTACGAATGAAAGTATCAGAGATCCATAACCAAAGGTTCTCTTAGATGGAGGGAGAAGACTATGATGACTGATTGTTCCAAGTACACCAAACCTATCTATTACAAGTCAATATATCATCCCACACCATCCATGAGTTGGAGTTCCCCACATCATGAATGCAAAGAATGTTCTCTCAGAGAAATTGAATGAAGAGCGTATGAAGAGCAATCTCAAGATCTTGAGGTATACCAGAAGAGACCTGTATGAAGATAAGAAGAAGACAAATTATGAGAAACCTCCAAGCAATAACAGAAGTTGCAGTGAAGATTTCCCACAACATCAAGATGACTACTCAAGAATCAGATCTCATAACGACAGAAGAAGTGCCACATGAACATGTTCCAGTTCTCCAACTATGATATACTCTATTGTTCACCTCTACAAGAAGCCTTCATAGTGTTCCAGACTAAAGTATATTTTAAATCAAGCATTACATTATCCACCATGAAGTCCATAAAGGAGAAAGGTCTCTCCAATATATATCCCCACCGATGAGAATGCATTAACAGATATCCCGACAAACCTCTATCCAGAATCAAGTTTGCATATTTCCGAGAGAAGATAGAGATCGTGGAAATAACTCCCTAGCTGAAAGGGAAGATTCTCCGTTAGAAGAAGGTACTAAAAATATTCTTGAAAAACATTTATTTAAATAACTTCCAGTTAGGAGGGAGCACTGAAACATTATTTATAATTGAAAAATAGTTCAGATTGACAGATAAGCCTGCTCGAAAGTGGATTGAGATTTCTGATCGGATGCTGACCTCCCATTGTAGTTAATATGGGAGGCAACCGACACGATGTATCTATGACAACGACTTCCCATTGTGGTTAACATGGGGAGGGTCTAGACAATAATTCTTCTAGCAGTCACTGGTAGTGGTCAAGTAGAATGGTCTGCCTCGACGGACAGTCATTCTTCTGATGCTCACAGTTGTGAGAAGTTTTCAAGAATGGTCCATTTTGGAGGCTATCGATGCAGATAGACATTCTTAGGGCGACTCCACTTCCAGGTTACACTTTGTTTAGTGTCGTAGGAATGGCTCCAGGGTGGGAAATGGTTCGACAAGACCTAGGGGTTATAAGACTCCAGGGTAACTTTGATAAGTGTAGGAGGAATGGCCTGTAGGTGGGGAATAGTCCGTGCTCAACAATCAGGACAATCATTCCTTAGGGTTTATACATTTTCTACAGGGTGCACCCTGGAGAGAATATATAAAACCTAAGGAATGACTGTCCAGGGTGGGGAATGGTCCAAACATTTCTTAGGGTTTATAAGCATCTCTGTCCAGGGTGCACTTTGATTATGCTAGGAAGAAATGGCCCGTGGTGAGAAAATGGTCCAGGCTTAGAAATCCTAGACAATCCTTCTTCCTTGTTTGTGAAGAAGGAAGATAGCCCATTAGCCATCATAGGTAGATATTCTTTCAGATCTCACAAACGCGAGTGAAATATTGGCCTGCAGGGGATTTAGTTTATCTTAACAATATTTTTCTATGCAGGATGGCATCAGATGATTTTTATGGAGACTACTTATCTCCAAAAAGTAGAGATATACTACTGTGATGGATATGTTCCAATGTTCGTGAGGTAGAGATATTCTCTCTCGAAAGCTCGCTGCATGTGAGTGAAATATTTAGTCTGTATAATTCAATCTATATCATAACATTGTTTTGGTGTATATTGCTATCAAATGTTTATGAAGATTACATGACGTTAGATGAAGACTACTGTGGTGTTAGACATTCTTTCAGATCTCATGCATGTGAGTGAAAGATTGGCCCAAACAAATTAGTTTATATCATAACATTTGTTTCTATGCAGGATGCTATCAAATGTTTGTTATGAAGACCGTATGACAGTAGATGGTGACCACTATGGCGAATATGTTTCACCGTTCGTAACCATATGTTGCTGATCAAGTACTTGTGTGTTACTTGATGTGGTAGTGAACCAATCGGATTGTAGTTATGTACTACTATGAATAGACACAGCTTGTGCTCTATCCTTGTTCTAATTGCCTTGAAGACTATCAATAGTTTATTGGAGATAATGATCATTCAGATGGATGATGAACAAAAGTAGATTTTCCGCACGAAACAAATACTAGAAATTTTACTCCTCTTGTAGGACACTCTATGGTGAGAGTGACTCTATCCAACATCATATCTAATTACTCAGATGAAGTATGATTCTTTCAGAGTTGATGTACTGGATGAGGATGGTGATGCTCATGATCTAGTCATGAAATAGTCTAGATGACTATATTGGATGCTACCGGTAAATGGCTTACTTGAAGTTCAAGTCTATTACCCCGTAAATTTCCTCTAGCTAGGGAGTGGATGTTAATAATATGGTAGCTACGGGAGTTATTTACCTCCACGTGAACCCCGACGAGAATAGAAGACCCGGGAAGCAAGAGAAACCCTAGAAGACTTGTCGGCTCCAAAAGATAATTTATATTAGGTTATTAGCCTCCACCAAGAGAAGTCGTACGTAAATAATAATAACATAATCGAATGCACACTTATCCAGAAGGAGAAGTCATCCCCAAACCCGGGCAGAAACCACCATGAAATACAGGCACCGGCTCATTTGACGTTATCCCAATTGCGCCTCTGCTTGCGCAAAGACCGAGCTCCAACAGCATCGGTGGAGGAGGACTGCGCAGTCAGCAAAGATAAACTAGTTTTCAGCGTTGGCTTGGACTATCTATTGGTGAGGGTTTGACTATCTGATCAACTATTATTTGGTGCGCTATCCTTGAGAGAGGTGCACCACCCTTTGCTCTTTGTTATCTAGCCTAGGGTTTGCTTGAGGAGGAATTCTCAGTCAAGGTTAAGGTGCTCGGAGGGAGGCTTGGCTCATGGTTAAGGACGAAGGTATCATCGTCAATGGTAAAACAAGCACACCATCTTCTATATTCTAACAGTCCAGACATTCGATGAAGTCCACCGTTGAGCACTTGACTCAAAGCAATACACCTGCAACTTTTCCTCAACAACCAAGAAATACAAGTATATTGTTATAATATATAATGTTAGCACATTCAATAGCATAATCCATCAACATTCATAACAAACATTCCCATGGAATAACAATTCAATTATTTTCAAGATATTAATTGGACGAGAAAAGAGTATTTCTATTAAAATGTAATCAACATAAGTGAATGAATTACAAACTTCTGTGTCGACACGATTCAAAATCGAGAAACTAAGTCCCTTCTAGCTGGGCCTCCACCACTTCAATCCTCCACCAAAGGCAAGCTCATATAAGAGAGACAATGAGGTTCTCAATCAAGTAGGGAAGAGATTTGGGGTTGAACAATGTGTTCAAACATAAAAGGATAAAGGGATGCGGACTCAATATGAAGTGAATAATTTCTCCAGAGTAAGTTTGCTCTCAAATTTGAATTCTTCTCCTCTTTTCCATAGCTTGAATTTGGCCCATTTATAAAATTCAAGTGGAACTGAAGGGATGAGTCAGAACATTTCCACCCTTAAAAAGGTACTTAGGGGGTCAGGTGTCTAACAGAGTTGTATTAGAGAAGACAACAACACTAGGCTTGGATGGGCCAAAAATTAGTCCCAGGACTAGTATAACAAGGCTAAGACAAGCCTGTTAGAAAGAGTTCCTCTGTGTTGGAAATTTTTATCTATTATCTGCACAAGCTCCTTGATTTAAATTTCATTTTGGAACTTCTTACGGTAGAAGAGTTACATGCTAATTTGTAGCAGAAGGAGCATATTGTTTCTTTATGATAACTACTCCTATAGGAGTGGGAATATGTT
>SNQJ01S0011816.1:126433-151042 GCA_010110895.2 Picea sitchensis | reverse complement strand
GAATGAGATTATAACCAACCTAGATCTATTTTAAATGATAAAATAATTTAAAACTCAAAGAATTTGATCTCTCTCCATGATTGATAGATCCAAGGTTAAAATAGATTTAAGTTGATAAATAAATATTTGTGAACAATTATTATTTAGTTGACACTAATTTTGTTATTATTTTATTTTTAGTTTTGTATGAAATATTAAATTTAGCATCATAGATGGATAATTGATATAGACATTACATGGATAGTGTGTTACAATCTCTTCAATGAATCAGGTATAAAAGGCACTATGTATAATGATTTTGGTTGTAGTTGAATACAAGGTAGAAGGATTTCAACAAAAGTATATCATATATAAAATTATATAATCAAAACATTTACACCTTAAAGGATTTTATCCCATTTAGTGCTTTTTTTTCCAAAGAAAATTTGCTCGAAATTTTATTAAGATTATAATTTCCTTTACATCATAAAAACCATGTAAATGGTCTTTTACAAGTCCCCACAAGTTCAATACAATGCGAGCCATTCACTACTATAAAAAGTATTAACTGTACTTAAAAAAAAAAAAAACTCTATATGAACATTAACCCTACTTCAAGCCAGTCAAAGATGATTACAAACCCTCACAAAAAAGGATCTTGCATCAAACAAACAATTTCACAATCTTCAAGAGCGAGATTAAATTTCTGAATTTCATCGTGCGTTAAACAAAAAAATCCAAAAACCAGTGCAAGTAAGGCTTGCCCATCGAAAAACCACCATTAGAAGAGATTTATATGATTCGGTTGTTCTTCCTTCCCATTGATGAGAAAGAAGTATGCCAGCCTACCTAAAGGCCCGAGAAAGGTATGTTTGGATAGGACGTCTGCCTCCTTGTTGAACTCCCTGAAAATACGATTATAGCTCATTTCTTGAAATTGTGAGGATAATTCCTTTGTTCTGTGTTTCCAACCTTCTAAATGGATGGCGTTTAAAATGTAGATGTTATTGAGCCAGTCAATAATAACCTTAGAGTCTCCAAATCTTTTTAGCTTTGTAATATTCCACATTTTTTCCATGATTAATGTCCCCCAAGCCCCCAACAATTCATCTTTTGAATTAGTGCCACTACCTCCATTTAGGTTCCATCTACAAACTTTTTGTGCAGAAAACTTGAATACTCCCCCAGCCCCATAGTTCAGTCCTTTTAAAATTGATTCCCCATCAACAAAGGAAATTAAATGATCTGTATCTTGAATCAACGAGCTCCTTTTTATAGCAAATTTTAATTTTGGGTTGTTACCAGGGAAGAAATTCCTCAGAGTTTTAATAAAGATAGCCATCAAGTTAGGATTTTTTCCTTCGAAAATTACTTGATTCCCTTCTTGCCATATGTTATAGCAAAGATGGGCCGCCAGTAAAATTGAGCACTCTTTATCTCTCATCTAGGCCTCAAAGAAATGACACAATGTCTATCCATTCCAACTAAATTGTTTGTTTAGACAAGTAGCTAAACTTCCCAAGACAGTATGGATAAATCGACAATGGACAAAGAGATGATCAACATCCTCAATTTCAGACTTACATAAAGGACATCGCCCAGGTCCCTTCCATATTTTACCCTGTAATACTTGACACGTTAGTATTTTGTTTTCTGCAGCCAACCAGATAAAAAGTGTTTTCTTCAACTGGATTTCCCATTTCCATAACTTATATTTCCATCCCTTCATCTGTGGCCACTCATAGATAGAAATAAGTGCTGCATATATATTTTTAACTGTCATTCTCCCCAAGGAATCCCCTCCTGTCCAGATGAGAATGTCCTCTTTCTCACATAGTGAAACCCCTGCCTCATTTAAATCTCTACAATATTGTTCCCATTCAGCTTCTAAATCACCAGATATTCCCAAATCCTTTGCGCTAATCCACTTTTCAGAAAAAGTAATCGGGTCTTGATAGACCAAAGCCCAGTTCAGGGAGACAATCCCTTTCATGGATAAGACTGAATTCATCTAGTCTGATAAGATAGCCTTCTTTCCTAGGCCAAGAATATGATCTCTTCCCAGAACAATGTTAACTCCTTTCCCTAGTGTCCATCTCAACCAATGAAGGATTACATGAACTAAATGAACAATGCTATTCCGCATCCTCGATGTCGCATTCACTTTATGGTTAGTCAACCTTATCCATTCAATAATCGTAAAAAATTTTAAGCACTTATCTCTTATAAGTTTGTGCCAAATCCCCTTTAGAGTCAAGACCCTCCATAATGAATTTGCGTTGAGATCTGTATTGAATAAAGTCAAATTTATGATCCCCCACCCCCAACATTTTTGGGTCTAGATCCCATTTAGTGCTTAATGCTAAATTTATTATTATTTTATTTTTAGTTTTTTATCAAATATAAAATTTAGAGTACATAGGTTGATGTTAGCATTATAAATGGACAAATTATGTTCGATGTAACTAATTACATAGTAGAGAAATTTCAACAAAATTATATCATATAGAAAAATATATAAACATATATATTAGTTACATGCATAATTATACATTAAAATGAAGTTATAACTTATACTTATATACATGGATGATGGTGATGATGATGATGGTTAACGTTCACTCAGAACAAAGTTGGTCTCCTTAAGAAACTTAAGAGATTACTTGGATTTCTTTAAAATGTTATTTTGATGCTTGAAAAGCATTAAGAGAAGCATTTTGAGATCACTAAAATTTTGATGAATTAGAAGGTCGGGAAGGTCAATATTGTCACAAATATTTTGAAATTGTGATCTAATTTGGGTATACGCATGGTACTCTAGGAGAAATTATTTTTCATATTCAATTCTCTTGGTGTCACAAAGGTGACAGATTTCCCAACATCTAGTTTCACTTTGCAACTCATGAGAATTAGTTCTTATTTTAGCTGTATTGATTATTTTCTTTACACTAGTCAAAATAAAGAGTTACTTGTGATCTTCAAGGTTAGGGTAACCACCTCCTTATAACAACTTAACTTTCTTTTATCCTCTAATTATTTATCACATCATAGATTCTCCTTAAATTTAGTTGGTACAATATTTTTAATATCATCGGTATTCTGCAAAATAACTTCTTTTATTCTCCAATGATTTATCTAAGACTTGGCATCATTATGCCATCCCCACTTGAGTCGTTGGTGATTTTGGCTAGAGTATGAAACAATCTTTTGGAGTCTCTTGTCATTCATGTTGTTTATATTGTTCTTGTACATTAATTACCTAATCATAGTTGTGCTCTCAATGGGGGAAAGAGTTGCTCGGATGCAGAGGATAGAGTAGAGTGTATTGTCATTAATTTTGAGATTATAAGTTATAAAATTATTTTAGATCTCCTCTATTTTTTCAACAATTCTCTAAAAGTATTACATCCCCAAATTTCACATCCATATATAATAACAAAAATAACAAAAATATTAAACAAGAAATTTTTCTCATTCCATAACAAAAAATCTCCTTATGTATACATATATATAATTAAATAAAAAATTTGAATTTATTATATATAAAACAAATTTGAATTTTTTTTTTGGGTTAATATAATGTTATAGAATTAGTTTTACAAAGATAACTATTTGAATTGATGTCTTTAAGTAATATGTCGGTAGGATATAAATATTGAAATGGAGTATATAATTAACTACATGTGTTTTCAATGACCCGACATACCACCATTGACATATAGACATTCAATACTAAATTTAAAAACTAAAAATNNNACATAATAGAAAACCACCAAACTTATGTCATTTGGTAGGACATAAATATTGAAACGGAGTATATAATTAACTACATGTGTTTTCAATGACCCATCAAACCACCATTGACATATAGACATACAATACTAAATTTAAAAACTAAAAATACATATGTATAATTAAACATAATAGAAAACCACCAATTCAAGGAATTTATAAGCTATCAAGGAGCATGTAAATGTTCATAATGTATTTTATGAGATAAGATCTACATCAACATATAATTCCCAAAATTCCGTCATATTTATGTCATTAGGATTCTTATAGTGCTCGCAACTCTTCCATTCACATAATATTAATTCGTTATGGGATAAATACGCATGCATATTCACTTTTGATCTTCTTCTATATGATGTTTTTGTTTTTTTAAATATGTATATGTGAAAAGTTAGATACATTGTGTTTACCATTCTTTAATATAATATTAATTTGTTGTGGGATAAATACGCATGGATATTCCCTTTTGATCTTCTCTATAATGTTTTTTTTAATATGTATATGTGAAAAGTTAATATCTAGATACATTATCTTTACCAACCTTTAATAAATTTTATATAATTTAATTTTTTTTATAAAATAGTAGTAGATACATTATCTTTACCAACTTTTATTAGATTCTAAGAATTTTTTTTTTTTTATAAAATATTAGTGATAAAAAGCTTTTAAAGAAATGAAAAGTTTTCTTAGATGATAATACATAGTGTTATTATTTAACTATTTTATATTTTGTTTTTTTTTTCATTTAAAATTGATAATTTAAATTAGAATGAATTTATAGTTTTTAATTGTTTAAATTGTATTTTTGAATGTATAAATGGATTTAGTTTGTTGAAAAACTTCTGAGACACTAAGTTATAAAGATTAAATTGCAAATCCAATATTTTCTCATCAAATTTTAAACAAAAGTAAAGAGAAAAGTCCCCAAATAATTGAAACATAAAATATTTAAACTACAACTACACATATTGTGTGGTATCTTTTTATGTGATAGAGATAATATTTCATGTGTCTCAGCTAATGCTTTCCTTCTTATGAGTGCTCATTAGAGAGATCGCATATCATGCGTTTGTGTACATTGTTTATCGCTCCTTAACTATATATTTTATCTTGTGACTCGCACTTTTTACGATATTTTAACATGAAATTTGGCAAATACTAATTTTAGCATTGTTTAAACTACACATATTGTGTGGTTTCTTTTTATGTGATAGAGATAATATCTTATGTGCCTCAGCTAATGCTTTCCTTCTTATGAGCGCTCATTAGAGAACTCGCATATCATGCGTTTGTGTACATCGTTTATCGCTCCTTAACTATATATTTTATCTTGTGACTCACACTTTTTACGATATTTTAACATGAAATTTCGCAAATGCTAATTTTAGCATTTTTTATAAATGAATATTAAATAGTGATGAAATTGTTCGCGAAGAAAGTTTTTCCTTAATATTTGTATATTCAATTAATTATTTATGTTACCTTTCAATAATCAATGTTGTTAATGTTTATGTTTAATGGTTTTACATTTAATAAATGATGTACCATTTGCACATAAAATATTAAATAATATAAGGTGTATTATATTTGTGAAGCATCGTTTCTTTATTAAATGCATTTCTCTCAACTCTCAATGTGTATGCAGATAAAAATGATTAACATATTGTAATTATGACTCTCAATATATATGCTAATTATTTAATTAATTTTATTGTTTAATTGTACTGGGGTTATGTATGAAAGGAGTGGATGTAAGTGAGTTTAGGGAGGTAAAGGGACTTATATTCACTCCCTATGTTAAGAGTTGTGTATTAATTGTATTGTAGTGATTTTAGCTTGTATATATAATAAAAAATAATAAAAATTAGAGTTGATTGTTGTTGATTGTTGTTTTTATGGGTAGAGAAGCAAACTTTGTTTCATGGACCATTCGAGTTCAAGGATCATCTCACCACATACCTTTTGGGAGTAAGTGAAGTGATTTTCTCATTCAAGTTTAATTGATACATTTTGTCAATAGTTCTCATCTCCAAGTAAAGCAATTCTATCTCCCAAGTTTAATTGATGTGTTTTATCAACAAATCTCATTTCTAATCGGAGTGATGTCATGTACTAGTTTCATTATATCGCCACATGTGAAGAGAATGGGCATCTTTTTCCTCTTTTCCATTGAATTGAACCCTTAAAAGTCACATAATTCCTTTTCATTTCAAATTAATCCTTCTTATGTTGGTCACAAACCACATGCAATTCCCTTTATAAATTATTTTTGTGCTAAATCAAATGATATTGCATATGTCTTACCTTAACTCATTCAAACATAATACATACTTATTAGTTTATTAGTCCCTACTATTTTTTTTACCCATCATGCATATTTGAATATTTGAATGAACAAATCATGGTCGATTTGAAGATCATCCAAATTCTCACTCTTTGAAGGAAACATGAAACAAGGACTAGTACATTTGGCATAATTTTTGATGCCATACTAATGAAAGAACATTGGTATTTTGACAAATCCAATCAAATCGGTTTGTTGAAGCCGTTACATCGCACTATCAATGCCCTTATCCATCGGTCGAACATCCTACATAGGAAACTGCCATTTGGAAGTTGCAATGAAATTTAATCAAGCAGAATTTCATCACAATTGATTGTCACAATGACGACAATCATATAATTGTCGTTAATTTGATGCCACGAGATGCCACGTGGAATCTTCTAGGAAACGATCATTAGCCAAGTGGTTGGCGTATCACTGACAGCCTCGGTCATTAGTGCAACGATGGCATGTATAAAGACCCTCAGAAAGCTGATATGCATGCAATCGAAATTGAGACCTTATGGAGGGCTGCCTCCATCGTGGTGGCATCCCTCTGGAGGGAGCAGTCCGTCGGCGGTCCAACAATATGGAGTAGTAAATCCGTTGAAGTGGCGACGCTAGGGCATGCAATGTATGTCGGAGTGGCGATGGTAGGGCGAGCAATGTACATTGGATCGACGATGCTAGGGTGGGAAACAACCCTCGGCGTGGTGATGCTTGAGTGATTAAATTCTGTTGGGGTAGAGACGAATGGTCAAGAACAATCCATCGAAATATCGACATGTATTCCATGATGAACATGGGAGTCATAGTTTTGACACATGGATAATAAAGTAAAGAAAATTCAAATTGATGTTGTATATTGAATGCCATGTTTATGATGCATTAGACATAGGAATTTGAAGAGGCTAAGATAGATTTAGATGACAATGTTCCTTCCTCCTTTTTTCCTTGATACTTCTTATCCTTGTTCTTCTGATTATTCCTCTTTGAAATTCCTTGAGTTGTAAGTGCATGGGATTTGAGCTCTTAAGTTTTCTTATCTGGATGAACTTTGTCTGCTCATGGATAAGTAACTCCATGAACTCATCCATGGATGGAATCTTCATCCATGTAGACCCCATAGCTAACTTAGTATTATGAAAATAAAAGTGTAGAAAAAATACTCTTGTCCTAGTTTGGTTAGAATTGAAAAGATTAATTGTTCATATTTCTTATCAATTCCACAATCACTAACATGAGAAGCATATTTTTTAAACTTATTTAAGTAGTATTTTAGGGTTTCGAAATATCTTGGATTCAATGCATGTATATCATTCTCCAAATGATTACCTCTTAGGTTGTCTTGCTTTCCTAGCAAATCCTTTAACTTTGTCCAAACATAGTTAGGAGTCTTGCAAGTATCAAGATGGAAGAGGAGATTCAAAGAGATGATCAAGCATAATATCTTGTAATATTCATTCATTCTATTGAATTATTTTTATTTCTTTATGACTGAAGTAGGCTCAACCTCATTCCCCATGGTGACCCTATACAAACCCTTGATTCAAATTAGAAGCTTTGTCTTGGGATTCCACTCAAAGTAGTTGAAGTGTGTCAAGATCAATGAAGAACATGGTTGATCTATATTTCTTTGTGGGATGTCCAATATGATCTATAAACCTACAATAAAATTGAATACTCCCTCACAATAACTGCTCTAATACCACGTAGGATTAAACCACACTCTAAGACCTAATTGTGAGTAGGAAATACTACACTAGTTAATTGGAAAAGAAAGAGAAGAGACCGAAAAGTAAAATCAATCTTCAAACATAAGTGAATAAGAAACCAACTTGAATCAAATTGTATTAATCCTTGATCATGAGTATAATATATAGAAATATCCACAAGAGGAGTAATGTGCACTAGGTTGATATTGTAGTGCATGCACATCTAATAAAATAAATAAAATTCCTCTCAATATCAGTTAACTAGAAGTCTTCCTAAATAGTAGGAAAATGTACATGTACTCCAACACAACGAATATTGGGTTTGTGTTTGAATTTGGTAACTTATTACTATTTTGACCTTCCAAATTACAAGGAAACATTTGCCTCTTGTGCAGAAGAACCCTTTTAAAACTTACAATTGCAAGCATAACAACATGAAGAGGTCTAATATGATAAACCATATTCCCAACAACTTTCACAACTCAAATCTAAGTTATAATACAATCTTGCCTTACTTTTTATAAACATGTTGTGCATTTCTAGGGTTTTACTATGCATGTTTGTTGTTATGAATATGAAACCTATATGTATGAAGTCTTCATATGTCTTGTAAAAAAATAAATGTTCATATCTTCCAAAGATTTCATATCTATATATACATAGTATTAAATCCTAATATGAAAATATTCTTGCATAAATACCCTACTTTGTATGTTCATATAGAACAAGAGTCCACAACCACAATATTTCACTTGTGGAATCATTGATCTATCATCTATCACTATAAAACACTTCAAATTTGTATATATAACAATGCATATTAGTCCATGCATATAACCCCAAACCAAAATGTATATTTCACCCTTCACCAAATTCTAGGGACACAACAACATATATACATGCTTCATTTTTCCATTACATGGAATGGATTTTTCTCAATGCCCTATTTTCATGAAATTTCATAAGGAAAGTGTCCATAATGTGCATAATTTCATGTTAGGTAGAATAATTTCATAATGTTCATAATTTATAAGATTTCATGTTAGCTAGCTTTCATTTCATGCTTTGTATTTTTATCTCTTATCTAAAGTAGGATAAATGGTATATGCAAATAGATCTAGGGTTTGTTTAAAATCCATCACCAATATTTATCTTGAGGATCAACCCTAAAATATTGAGCTTAAGGGGGTTTTATCAACCCTTGTGACCAAAATCCACCCACAAAGTGCATTATTTCAATGTTCATTTTACTGGGTTACCTAGTGATTTTGGTTTTACAGAATTGAAATATATTCTACTACAACTAATATTTTAGATTCAATTATAAGGTTCAACTTTCATGGGAAATATATATTAGAAACATCTTATAAATCAGGTCAATTTTTTTAATTTTCATTAAACATGTATTTTCAAATTTTCCATACTAAAGTGGGAATTGGCTTAAGTATCTACCAATTATGTGTGTTTATCCCTACCCAATTGATCAATAATGGAACAAAAAAAAATATAAGAAATGTATTTACCTTTAGCAACAACAAATTATATGCAACCCGGCTCTTAAACCCTAATATGTAATCATTGTTGCATAAATACCCTATTGGGTATATTCATATAGAACAACAATCCACAACCAAAATATTTCACTCGTGGAATAATTAGTCTATCATCTATCACTATAAAGAACTTCTGAGTTGTATATGTAACAATACATATTAGTTCAAGCATGTAACCCCAAACAAAAATATATTTGTTACCCTTCACCAAATTCCAATATAAGCCTATAAACACGTGCTAAATAAAAGACTATACCTTATGCAAGTTGAACCAGTCAATTTGGGTCAAAAATGAGATTAGGATTTGCATTTTACTGTAAGGAAGTTTTGTCTTCAAATTTACATGAAATCCCAAATTTAGGTGCATGAAATCAACCTCTCCTACTATTAAATTCACTTAGTATGACATAAGTAAATTCACCATATATCCAAATCCATATTAAAACTTATAAAACGATTTATGGAGCTACAAATAATCTTGGGTGTGCATTTTAATTTGGTCACTTAGTATAGTCTTGACTTTCCAAATTACAAGGAAAACTTTATCTCTTTTTCACAAAACCCTTTTTTAAACTTGCAATTGCAAAATTAACAATATGAATAGGTCTAATATGATAAACCACACCCACAAAAACTTATGCAACTAAAATCTAAGGTATAATACAACCTTGTTTTTTTACAAATAGGTTTTGCATTTCTAGTGTTTTACTAGCCATGTCTTGTATATTTTTTCTATACGCTAGATAACATATTATCTTCCTCACCTTTTCGTCACTTTGAGCATTCTCATAGTATTAGAAGAGCTCTATAATGACTCCAAAGTTGCAATCTGAAACATAACTCGCCTTAAAAAATTAATAATTGTATTCCATTTACGCTTTTATATAGGATTGTTGTTGCATTAGATCTGAAGACCCTTCACCTCTATTCTATAAAAAATAATTATTCATATCATTAGATTTAGAACAAATTCCCTTGGTGATGAAAAATGACTTCTCTAGGGAATCTCAAGAGGGTGTCTCTCCTGCATACATAAAAGAAACAACATAAATAACCAATTCACGAAAGAGAAATAAAAAATTGAAAGATGAGCTTAAGGCTGAGAGGTCCAAGGTCATTTACAAGGAAAATATAATTAAAGAGTTGAATGGGACCAACCTTAAAGGTTAATTTATTGTTCCTAATAAAGAGCCTCTTTTGAGAGAAAATAATTTCTTGGACACTGAAAACAAGGTCCCTCAAGCAAGGTTTGATAGATAAAGTGATTAATTCGCAAAGGGAGAAGTTAAAGAGTTGGAGGCCAAGGATCCCACACTTTCCCAGGGGATGGACTCCACAAAATCAAGGCTCAATTATAGGATTGAGAAAGATAGATTTCTCAAGAATAATTTGGATGAATTGAAGATGAAATTAGCAAATCCAATACAATGAATGGAATATATGTCCTTAAGGCCACTTTTCAACAAAAGGAGAAAGAAGTTAAATATTTCCAAAAAAAGGAAAGTGGAAAGGAGGGTGAGATCATTGCATTAATATAAATCTTGAGACATAATGAATCTAAAAAATGCAATAGAAGATTCACGAGAAAGAATATTTGGTTTAAGAGGTGGATGAATTAAAGAATAAATTAGAGAAAGAGAAGGCAATTCGTTTTGGGAAATATGAAGTTGATGAGATAGATGGATTGGGAGAAATTCAAGGCAACAATGATTGTGCTTGGACCCTATATCTATCTCATATAGAGAAAATTACCTATAAGATCAATGAGGTAGAATGGCAGGTAAAGAAAATGTAACTCTGGAAGTAAAGCAACATTTTTTAAAAAATGTTGAGGAAGAACTTTATATATCAGATGATGATGAATTAGCTAATCTTGGAATTCAGAACAAAATTGGGATGGTGGAATAGGGAAAAAATATCCTCAACAAGGAGTGCTCCATTAGATATGTTGAAGCTAAGATTTCATATTTCTCCCGCATTGTAAACACCAAGAGGGACAAGGTAAAAAATATGATATCATTGAGACTCCCTCAGCCATGGGACAATAAAGGAAAGTTCATGTCAAATAGGAAGCTACAACATGAAATCAACTTAATTGGAGATGGATAAGACATAATGGAAGTATGGCACTACAATCATTCCTTAAAAACACTTTAGTATTGACAGGTGTTCCAATCAAAGTAAGATAATCCATAAATTACCTCATAGATTTCATTCCACCCACCCAAATTACAAAACATTTTAGGAGTTGGAAATGATGCAATGAGGGATGATTCATCACATCATGATATAAAATGAAGTTTGGTATTGATCTAGATTTATGAGGGAATGAAATGAAACAAAAAAGTAAGAAAAAAATACAAAGATACAACAATACTCAATTTCTATTAAAAAATGAAATATGTAGAGACTGTAAAAGAAAATACATAGTGAAATGAACTTGCTAGAATGGTGGTAGCTTATCTCTGAGAAGAGATGGGACATCTACATGCGTTCTCAAAAATATGATTACAATGAGGCTCCTAATTCCTTTTTAATATAAATCATAAATGAGAAAAACATAAAAATCCAAAACCATAACCTCGAAAGATGAAACAAAAAAAGGTTTGTTGGCCCCGATGGGGGTAGTTGATATGTCAACTTCCCTAGGGAATAACGTTTGCATGCAATATTTATTTGGGGTGCTTGATACCTTGTCAAAAAGGTATAGTCGAGGACTACACATACTGAGTCAACCAATACATTCCAATAGGAATTTAGTGGGTGCTTCCATGTCAAAAAAGTGTCATTTAGGGCCTTAAATCGGCCTCAAAAGTTTGAGACCAAAAAATCTGTAGAAAAAATGCCAAAATGGAAGTTGTATGTTGAGTTAGTGGAATAGGTGGGTGACCACTGATGTCCACCTAGATTAGTCCTCCCCCCTTTGTGAGAAATGGTATTGATTGTGTTGAGTGCCCCCATCAAATGGGGAAAATTCTACTGAACTTGACGCTTGGTGAGCCACTTGCCTTGGTGCAGTAGATGCCCTAATTTGAATATTAGGTACCAAATCTATTATAATAGCAGAAAAGAGAAATATTGTAGTGAATAACAACGAAACAACAAAAGAAAAGTGAAATACTACAGAGAATAACAAATAACAACAAAATATATGGAACCTCAACAACAAAATAATACCTTTATTGATAAGAAACAATGTTCACTTGCATCTTCAAGGTGGAAACCTCCAACAAATAAGATCTCTAATACAATAATTCTCAAGACAATGATTTCTCATGCCTCCTACTCTTATTTATACTAATTATGTCTTCTAAAGAACATTATAGAGGAAGATATTTCTAGAAGCAGAATCTTCTATTAAGTCTTATTAGAATTATTTGTTCACATTTATTAAATAGGCCTTATTAACTAATGTCATCATTTATTACACGTGAAATATATTATTCGACCTATTTGAGGGGTTAGAGAGGTTAGGTCCCTAACATGCTCTCCCCCTTGAAGAACAAACTTGTCCTCAAGGCTTGAGATGAGGAAATTGTTGTAGAATGTTGACCAAATCCTAGGTGGCATATTCTGGAGTTGTATATTTCCATTGAACTAGCGCGTCCTTGATGGTGCATTGACGAAGGCGACGCTCTTGTTGGTCCATGACTGCTTTTGGATGCAACCAAATGGAACCTTCTTCATTCAAATCAAGGATATTGGTTTGATTTTAGCACTTTGTTCTAGTCCCTTTCTTTAAGCATGAGACATGAAAAACATGATGGATCTTATAATGGATGGGTAGAGATAAATGGTAGGCCACAAACCCCACAAGCTTGAGAATGGTATAAGGACCATAAAATATGGGTGAAAGTTTCTAAAAATGTTCACATTTGAGTGAAGTATTATTATAAGGTTGGAGACAAAGAAACACATGTCCCCCTTCAACAAATCGAATCTCATAATGACCTTGATATGCTTGTTTCTTCATGCAATTCTGAGCCATGACCAAATTTTCTTTGAGGGAAAGGAGCATGGCCTATTGGATTATAAGATTTTTTTTCAACCTCTTGAATCGAGACACCTGGCATGTATGAGAGAAGCAACAGTGGATATTTTCAATAGACTAATTCAAAAGGAGTCATGCGATTAGTTGTATGGTAAGATGTGTTTTACCACCATTGAACTAGGGGTAACCAACGAGCCCATTGATGTTGTCAGTCGGATGAAAAAAACTGAAAATATGTTTGTAAACACATTTTTACAACATTATTTTGGCCTTCAGTGTGGGGACGATAGGAAGTGTTGATATACGATTGGGTTCCCTAGAACCTTAACAATTCTTTCCAAAAATTACTATTGAAAGTGGAATCTTTGTTAGAGACAATAGAATCAAGCATGCCATGAAGTTTGAAGATATTATCCATGAAAATTTGAGCCATTGTGGGTGCATTGAATGGGTGTGGAAGAGAACATAAATGAGCATATTTTGAAATTCGGTCGACTACCACCATGATAACTAACATATTGCCCAATTTAGGTAAGCCAATAATGAAATCCATGGAATATCTCACCAAATGGCAATGGGAATCGGAAGTGGATGGAGTGTTCTTGAGGCTTTGATTGTTTCTCTCTTTTTGCATTGACATACATTACAATCAGCCATAAATGTGTGGATGTCCTATTTCATGCCATCCTAGAAAAAAAAAAAAAACATTTGACCCTTTCAGAGGTTTTGGTAAACCCTAAATGCCTAGCTATAGGTGAGGCATGAATATCAAAAAACAATGTGGATTTAAGTTGAAACTGTTTTCTTAAATACAGATGACCTTTGTAGCACAATTGATCTTCATTATTCCAAGAGTACCCTAGAAAATATGGAGAATGGTGTTGTAATTGTTGGATTAGGTGAGAGAGTTTGGGGTCTTGTAGCCATTCCTGGTGAGCAACTTGGAGCCAATATCGTACAATGAAGGAGAGGGAAAAGAGGGACCCTTCTAATTAATACTTCCTCAAAAGACCATCAACAAGCACATTTTATTTTATCTTCTTGTAAATGATCTCATAATCATATCCAAATATATTGGTCACCCATTTTTTTTGTTGTGGGGATGAAATTTGTTGTTCAAGAAAATGCTTGAGGCTTTGATGATCGGTTTTAATTTGGAAGTGTTTCCCCAAGAGATAAGGACACTAGAGATCCAAGGCATGAAAAATAGGCAACATTTCCTTTTCATAGATTGATTGGCCCAAATGTTTCTATGAAATTTGTTTGCTATTGAAGGACAAAGGCTTTCCATATTGCATGATGACTACCCCAATTCCTTTCATTAAATCATCACATTCAAGGACAAAAGTATTAGTGAAGTTGGGAAGGGCCAATATTGGAGTCATCCATAGAGCCTCTTTCAATGATTGGAAGGATTTATCATTGGTTGGAGTCCAAGTGAAAGAATTTGTATTGAGGAGAGAAGTGAGAGGTGCAACAATTTTTCCATAATTATGAAAAAACTTTTGATAATACCCTTTTAATCCCATAAAACCAGATTAGATCTTAGGAGTTTCAGGGAAATTCAAATCATTCATTTCTTAAATTTTCTTAGGATCCACCCGTATACCATCCTTTCCAGCAATATGACCCAGTGACTCAACTTCATATGCTCGAAAGACACATTTAGACTGTTTGAGGAAACGTTTGTGCTGAGAGAGTAGATTGAGAACTTGATCCACATGGGAGAGACGGGATTTCCAAGTTTTGATATAGATGATAATATCATCAAAGAAAACTAATACGATATGACAAAGTAATGGACGAAAGACATGATTCATGAGACTTTGGAAAGTGGAGGGGGAATTACATAGACGAAAGGGCATGACCAAGAACTCATAGTGACCTTGAATATTTCTAAAGGAAGTATTGGGAATGTATTCCAATTTCATATTTATCTGGTGGTAGAGAGAATGGAGATCAAGTTTAGCAAAGTATTGAGCACCACTCAACTCATCCAATATATCATCAATGAAGGGAATGGAAAATTTGTCTTTGTTGGTGAGTTTGATTAGTGCAAAAAAGTATGGGTACGTGTGCCAAGTGACTTCTTTCTTGATGACCATGACCACAAGGGATGAATAGGGGCTGGTACTAGGACGGATACCACCAACTTCGAGGAATTTCTAAACAATTTTCTCAATTGCATTTTTTTGTGCAAAGGGATGACGATAAGGGAGAACATTGGGAGGAAGGCTACCCAGTGCTAGAGGAATGGAGTGATCATGAACACCGCAGGAAGGGTGAATTCCATGGGGAGTGGAAAAAATGACTTGATGTTTTGAGTGGATAGATTGGAGGTTAGGGTGAAAAGAGGGTGTCTCAACTTCTTGAATGAAATGGAGTTGGGAAATAATTTCTAAATAACCTTTTTAGAGGAGCTTTCCCATTCGATGGGAACCAATGATCTCAAGGAATCCTATTGTGATTCCTTGGAACTTATATTGTTGTCCATCCTATTGGAGTTACATGGTTAATTCCTTAAAATCCACGAGGATGGATATGACAGTGCGTAACCATTCAACACTGATCATAATGTCACAACCACCCATGTCAATGGAAAACATATGATATTTAAGGTGATACTGACCAATTTGTAGGTGAACATTTTCACAACGCCCACCACATTTCATGGAACTACCATTGGAAATCATAATTTTAAAATTGTTCATAGCTGGTTATAAAAATTGACTTCCTGGGCAATCTGACAATGAATAAAATTATGGGTGCTACCACTATCAATTAGAATTATGACCTTCTTGTTCCTAATGTAGTCAATGATCTTGAGGATTTTGGGAGCAAAGAAACCAGTAAGGGCATGCATTGAAATCAATGGTTCAACTTCAGGTGGATTAGAGGGTGGAGTAGGAGCACTAGTTGGGGGTAGTTCGGCCACCATGGAAACATTGGCCTCCTCATCAACAACCTCCTTAGAAATGGCCATAAATTTTTTATGTTCCTTACACTTGTGCCCTAGAAAATATTTCTCATCACAAATATAGCAAAGACCCTTGAGTTTGCGTTCATCCATTTCTTCCTGAGTTAATTTTTGTATCTTGAGAGGAGTGGAAGGAGGGGTAGGATTGGTAGTTCAAGTGAGAGGAATAAAGGAGGGTTTTTGGTTCTAGGCAAAGACAATTTGTTGGGATTCCTTTATCTCGTTGTGTAGATTTCAACCAAGTTTGATGGCCAACCATAAGGACCTAGGCGCACATTTCATCCTTGAGGCCACTGATAAAGCATTACCTGAATAAATCATATGACATGCCCTTTATTAGGAAAGCCAACTGTTCAAAAGAAAATATAAAGTCTTCCACTATGCTAGATTGTTTCAACTTGGTCAAACAATCTAGATAGTGGTTGTCGGTGTCAAATCGTTCATCAATATCTAAAACAAACCGTGTCCAAGGAACATACCCTTGGTGTGTCTTTCGACGCCGTTTCCATCATTGCCAAAGTTCAAGATCCAGATAGAGGAAACCATAACAAAGTGTTTCCAACTCATCAATAATTCCATGTAAGGAGCAATAATGTCCCTTTTGAGTGGCCCAACTTGTGGGATCTGAGCCTTTAAATTTGTTCACCTCAAGTCTGGGAAGATGGGCATCATGAGGAAGGGATTTGGAATGAAAAAACATAGTATGGGAATATTCCTCACCTTCATAGTGTGAATATTTTTCATAGGAGGGAGCCCATGGGACTGTTTTAACCATTGGTTGCGAGCAGTGGTGAGGGAGGCCAATTCACCTTTAACTGCTACAAGTTCATCCTTAATGTTGGTCTCGAAGGTTTCCAATTTGGAATTGGTGGAAGAAATGTTGGAATTCACTCTCTAGATGTTATCCCTATGCTATTTAGATTCGTCTTGGAGGTGAAGGATTTATTGGTTATGAGTGGTGGCCATTTGAGAATGCAAAGGGGTTAGGAGTGAGAGTGGCCCATAGAGATATGATATATATCATTGTGATTAGGGTGAAAAGAGGAATGCAATGGGATATGTTTCAAATAATGATATCAGGAAGGGTGGGTGGGACCATAAAAAAAAAAAAAAAAAGTCTGATAAGTGATACATACCACAACAATCAAGGAGAAAATGGGAGTCCAATGGAATGGGTTGGAAATAAGAGCCTGGAAGGGGGTCGGGTCCAAAAAAAATATAGGCTGAAAAATTATAGGTACCACTATGATAAGAGTGAATAGAGAAATCCAATGGGATAGGTCCCAAATAAGGGTTCTAGAGGGACCACTATACCTCTTTTTTTAATTCATGTGGAGTTATACTCCAATCTCAATAATACTACACTGGCATAATGCCCAAATTATTAGAAGAAATAAATGTGTAGTAATTTCACAACCAAAATGTAGGAGGCAAGGTTGCACAACAATAGATCTATTCATTTTTTGTTATGTTTCTGTCCCAAGGGTTTGGGTGTTCATGGTTCCTATAGACAAGGGTTTTCCTTGTGTTATAGCTCTTTGATATATGTGTGGGGTTGAACAATAGTACTCGGCCTAATATCTCAGGGCATCAACTAAGGAGTCTAGACTATTCCCTTAGCTATAGGACCCGATTAGCCATGTACTAGAGAGTATCTTCCCAAGTTTTGTTCTTGGTGGAACTATAGCAGTCAGGTAGTCGATCGATTGATCTATGGAGGGTTTCAGGATACCTAGGCCAATTTGCATACATGTGTTTTTTGATGCTCTACAACTTTAAGGGGTACCAACAGGGGTTACAAGGGTGTACAACAATGTGAGCTTAAAAACTTCTTGTATTTCTTGCATGTATGCCTCCTCAACCATAGATTTATGCATTAAACGACATATAATTGTAGTTTAATACATTGGAACACGTCTCTACCCTAAAAAAAATGAACCAACAATTCCTACCAAGGAAATTTCTTTGATACCAATTGTTCGGTTCCAAATCTATTATAATACTATAAAAGAGAAATAGTACAGTTAATAACAACAAAACAACAAAAAAAAAATGAAATGTTGCAAAGAATAACAATGGAACAAAAAAATATATGGAACCTCAACACCAAAATAATACCTTTATTGATAGGAAATAATGTTCACTTGCCTCTTCGAGGGGGAACCTCTAGCAGAGAAGAGCTCTATTACAACAATTCTCAAGTCAAGGATTTGTCATGCCTCCTACTCTTATTTATACTAATTCTTTGTTCTAAAGAACATTCCAGAGGAAGATATTTCTAGAAGTGGAAGCGTCTATTAGGTCTTCTTATATTGAATTGTTCACATTTATTAAATAGGCCTTATTAACTAATCTCATCCTTTTTTACATGGAAAATATATTATTCTACCTATGTGAATGGTTAAAGAGGTTAGGTCCCTAACATTGACAACCTGATGGATTTGGATATTATGTTGGCCAGTGACCTTAACCTGTGTGTCCATGATCCAATCAGTGGTTGCTTGTTCCATGTAGTCAAGGTTGAGATCTATAGGTTTCAATTGTTATTCCACCTTCAATCTGTTCGATAGTGGTGGAAAATATCGTCGAAGGAGGTCCACATAGAATACTGGGTATAATCCAATGAAGGGGGGATACTTAAATCAAAATAATTGTCGCCCACAACCTTGGTGATTGTGTAAGGCACATAACAAAGTGGTCACAACTTTCAGTGGGGTCTTGTAATGTTCTCTTTCTAAATATGAAACCAAACCTTGTCACGTACCTGAAACTTATGGGGAACCTAGTCCTTATCATGGAGCCTCTTGTACTTAGCATTTCCTTTCTGCAAAATATCATGGAGTTGTTGGAATATGTGCTGAATTAGTTCAATGAATTTGGTGGCCTTTTCGACCTCAAATTGAGTATGGCAATATTATATTTGTGTGGATGCAAGGGGTTGTGCTACATCAATGTTTCCCAATGGTTGAAACCATGGGACCACCTAAAAAGGGTTGTGTTCGGTCGAGCTATGGCGTGTTCTATTTAAACTATGTTGGACATAATAAAGGGTCTCATCCCATGTGTGTGGATGCTTGGAGTTGTACATGTGAAAGATATGCATGATCATCCTATTGATGACCTCTATATCTTCATCAGTATGAGGGTGGAAGGTAGTGTATTTGATGATCTTGGTCTCCAAAAAATACGAGAGGCTCAACCAGAATGTTCTCATGTATATGTTGTCCCAATTTGATATGATTGTCTCTGGTAGTCCAAAGTGTACCCATACACACTTGAACAAGAGATTGTTTGTGGCCTTAATTATGATACTCTTCTTGCAGGTGGTCATAATGGCCATTTTAGAGAAACGATCATCAACCACAATACATAATCATTTATGTGCTTGGTAGAGGGGAGGCCTTACATGTAGTCCATCGATATGGATTCTCAGGGACCATCGAGAGTAGGAAGAGGGGTGTACATTCCTTGTATTTTAATGGCTGGCTTGACAATGGAATAGGTAGTGAAATATTTGATATACTTACAAACATATTGTTGAAGCTTCGACCAATAGAAACACTTATGTACTATTGCCACTATCTTCTCCACGCCAAAGTGTCCTGCCACCCAACTGTAGTGGGCTTCCCAAATAATCTTTAGATTCTTTCTTGAAGGAATCCAAAGAAGACGTAGATGGAATAGAAGTCCATATTGAAGATGGAAGTCAACAACAGTCGTGTATGTTCCGAACATTTGGTAGGTCATAGTGAAGTTAGGATCACTTTCATAGAGTTGGGACCACCCAAAGTTCTCATGCCCGCAAGAGTCGAGCACCATTTTGAGCGCTGCAACTAGAGGTTGAATCGGGAAGTCAATGATGTGATTGGTGCTCCATTTCTTTTACTTAATGTAGATGTGAAACTGTTGCAAGTATGTGGACAAATTTTGATGGCAATCATTTTACAATTTTCCTTGTGTCTTCATGAAATACATAGGCCTGTGATCCATATGGATGACTATCTCGTTCCCTAGAATGTAATGCTTTCATTGGTGAAAGGATTGTATAATGGAATACATTTCTTTGTCATAGGTCATGTACTTATGAATGACATCTGAGAGTATATCACTATGATATGCCACTAGATGACCATGTTGAGTGAGAATGACACCAACAACATAATCAAAAGCATCGGTCTCAATCTCAAATGGTGGTTGTTGATAAGGTAAGGTGAGCACTAGGGTTGAGTATAAGCAATGTTTCAGATCATCAAAATATTTTTGTTGTGATCTACCCCACACAAATTTGGCTTTCCAACAAACCTTGGTCACTTGGTTGAGAGCCCATGTTATATGGGAGAGCCCCAATACAAATCTACAATAGAATTTGGCGAGGCCTAAGAAGCTCTAAAGATCGATGATTGTAGTTGGGGTAGGCCAGTCATGAATGACTTGGATATTTTTTGGATCAACAAGCACACCATGCTCATATACAATGTATTGGACCTTTTTCATGCCGAAGAAATATTTCTCTAAGTTAGCATATAGATTTTGTTTTTGCAGAGTGTGGAGGACCTATTGAATGTGTTGCAAGTGTTCTTCCCAACTCTTGTTGAAGAAGAGGATGTCATATAGATATACAACTGCAAATTAATTGGTGAAGGGCCACAATATGTCATCCATCAACCACATGAAGGTTTTTGGGGCATTCTTTAAGCCAATGGGAATGAACAACCACTTCAAAATACCTTCTTTATACTTGAAAGTGGTCTTCCATACATCATTATATTATATCGGGACCTTGTGGTAGCCAAAATTCAGATCAATTTTACTCAAAAAATTCCCACTCTTGAATTGGTTGAGAAGGTGATCAATTCAAGGAATTGGATATTGATTCCTGACTGTGATTTTGTTAATATATCTTTAATCAATATAAAGTCACCATGTCCCTCCTTTCTTCTACATGAGCATGATTGAGCTTCCGCAGGGTGAGGAGGTTGGTTGAATGTGCCCTTCTTGGAGTACCTCTTGTATCTGGCGCTTGATTTCCTCATTTTATAGGAGAGAGAATTGATACATTGGCCCATTATGAAAAGGAATTCCACGAGTTATATCAATTGAATACCTGACCTGATAGTGTAGATGCACCCTAGTAGGTGAGGTGGAGATGTCCCAATATTCTTTCACAACCTTGTCCACTCGTTTCTATTACGTAGAGGAGCCCTGTGTTGAGGCGATGAATATGGTTGTGACCTTCCATTCACTCTGAGAGTGAATCATGAAGAGGAAAATTTTCCCATTCTGGGAGATGCCCTTCCTACACTACTTTTTTGAGACCAAAGAAATTGTGGTAGGTGGAGCTACCTCTGGGATCTTGTACAATTTTATGCTCATAGTAACAATGACACTACGAGGTCTAAACTCATACACAACATGATGTTTCCACATATATGGTGTTGGCAAATGTCTAACAGGTAGCGTATATTTGTCATTGATGGCAAGTACAACAGTGAAGATGGCAGGATCAGAGTGTGCATGTGAAGACTCTACAGAGGCGCAAAAGTCTAAGAATCCCTTGGGGATTCGGAAGTGAAAGCTCAGGAGGAACAACGTCGAGGCGAACGTGCACAGCAAATCTCAAGATACAGGAGTTCGCAGAGGAGAAGGAAGACAAAGGTCGAGGCCTTTGAGAACTTGTAATTCTCCCAAGGTTGGGAGGAAAGTGTGTAAATCTCAGGAGGGAGCACACTCGCCGTCAGATTGGCTGAAGAAGAAGATTTGGACCATTGGTTTCTACGTCCAGGAGGAGCTTAGGAGAAACCTACAAAAGGGAGAGATCGACAACAGTTGGATCTCATTCAGAAATCCTGTCAGCCGTCAGATCGGACAGGAGCTGCATGAGGTTTACCATCGGGAAAAGCCAAGGTGAAATCCCAAAAGGAGGGATGACTCATCGAGGTTTCACATATCGGGAATCCCATGAGCCAATGCATTTCGGCATTGAAAAGATCGAAACCCCGACGAGTGGTAAGACTGCGGTCACAGGGATAACGGTCATATGGGCCAGGAGCCTAACCAGGAGAGCTAGTGTGTAAAGAGCGCATCGAGATTCGAGGGATCGCAAATCCTGAGGACATACATGTTTCGACATTGGAAAGTTTGAAACCCCGATGAGGAGGCTTGGCTGCGTTCATATAGGAGAAGGTCGCATGGACCACGAGCTTAACCGGAGGGCTAATTGAAGTTAGAGGCGTTAGATCCAAGCGCAGGGTCTGACCACCATTGGATTGAAGAAAACCTGCACGATCTTTAAAACTGAAAGGAGTAGAGGGCTCACAAAAAATTGACGTAATCTGAGCCGTCAAATCAAGATCACATCTGAACCGTTGATTGGAGTTTCGAGGATCGCATTTTGGAAATGTCAAAGAAACAATGCAATAGGAATCTCGATTTCTCGATATGCAAAATCTTGGCGTAATCTGAGCCGTCGGATCAAGATGTGATCTAGACCATCGACCCGACTCACATTAGCAGACCACGTCAGCCAGGAACACGTGGCACAACCAAGTGATGACAAGTGTCAGACTGATTCAACATTTCAGGCACATGTAAGTCATGAATCAGAGTGACACGTGGCAGTATTCAACACATGTCAATCAACGCATGACGTCAGCAGATGGACACCTTGTCGGAGTTTCGAGGATCGAGAGTTGGACATGTCAAAGATTATTGACATCAGGAATCCCGATATCGCGATATGTGAAATTACGATGCAATATGAGCCGTCAGATCAAGCCTTGATCTGGACCGTTGATGGAGAGGCATCGGGGATCGAGAGTTGGACATGTCAAAAATTATTGACATCAGGAATCTCGATATCCCGATAGGTGAAATCGCAATGTAATCTGAACCGTCAGATCAAGTGTTGATCGGAGGGCTATTGATGCACGACACAGTGAAACTGCCAGAAATGATTGATGGCGTCTGCTAGAGAATTCAAAGAGACCCCTGTGTGATCGCTAGAGGAGATGAAGAGTCTCCAATCTTCATCCAAGTGAAGGAAGACTATTCTTAGAAGGGATTAACAGATGGATGAGCGTGGAAGCCTATAACTAAAACAGAGAAGGTGAGCTCAACTGTCACAGAGAAGACAAAGAGTATCAACTGCCAGAGAAGCTGAAGAGTCATGGTGATGATCAGACAGAACACTCGAGAGGTGGAGGATAACGGCATAGAGTCAGCATGCATAGGATTGTGAACATTTCATGCACAAGGTGCACAAAAGCTATAAATACACAGTACAGAGAAGAGAAGTGGGTTGTTGCTATTGCTGTTGGAGTTTGTTGTGGTTGTTGTTGGTGAAGGTGATTCATGTGTGAAGAAGGATCAAAGTGCAACAGTTGAATAGCACATAAGAGGAACTGTGCAAGTGAATGGACATGGCGCACAGAGCATAAAAAGAGGAAAAACAAACAACACAAGAGATGTGTGCAGAAAGGCAATGAGGCAGACAGATCAACGAAATGCAGAAGAACAGTGATAAGTCTGGTAAGCCATTGATGAACATCATATCACTATAATAAGTTTCAGTAGCAAAGATTTATATTTCAGGGTGGTTGGGAGGAGCTAGGGAGGATTGGTGTCCTCAAAGGTTCAAGTGGGTGCTTGAACACATGTAGTTGGTGCTTCCTTCTAGTTGGTGCTAGAGAAACCAGGGAGTTGGTGCTTACTTCTAGTTGGTGCTAGAGAAACTAGGGAGTTGGTGCTTCCTTCTAGTGGGTGCTAGAGAAAATAGAGAGTTGGTGCTCTCAGCAAGTTGTAGCTTGTAAAACTGAGGTTGTAGCCTCATTATGAGTTGGTGCTCTCAGCAAGTTGTAGCTTGTAAAACTGAGGTTGTAGCCTCATTATGAGTTGGTGCTCATATGTATGATACTGTAAATATTGTAACCATTACTTATCATATAAATAAAAAGAGGTTTTTACCCTACATGGGTTTCCTCGGGAAATATTTGTCTCTGTGTTTCTCATATACGTGAATGATGATAAAAGTGTCATTGTTTATTTCCCTACATTATTGTGATCATCATTCAGTATCTCTACACAGATTTTAAAAGAACCATGATTTTTTAAGCACGGTAACAACTGATTCACCCCCCCCCCTCTTAGTTGTCTAACAATTGGTATCAGAGCTGGCCCCTTTTATCTAAGGGTAGATCCTAGAGATTAAACATGTCAAGCCATGAAGGAAATTCAACCAATAAGGCCCCTCTGTTCAATGGAACAAACTTTGCCTTCTGGAA
>SNQJ01S0011816.1:107068-123265 GCA_010110895.2 Picea sitchensis | reverse complement strand
ATGATACTGTAAAGATTGTAACCATTACTTATCATATAAAGAAAAAGAGGTTTTTACCCTACATGGGTTTCCTCGGGAAATATCTATCTCTGTGTTTCTCATATATGTGAATGATGCTGAAAGTGCCATTGTTTATTTCCCTGCATTATTGGGATCATCATTCCGTATCTCTACACAGAGTTTAAAAGAACCATGATTGTTTAAGCACGGTAACAACTGATTCACCCTCCCCCTCTCAGTTGTCTAACATATGGTTGGCCTAAAATTAAATCAAAAACTTCAATTGGGGAAACATCACATAATACCTCATCCTTGAAGGGATTGATGGCATAAGGTAGGTGACATTGTTGGCTAATGTGGACATCTAGTCCTTCAATGAGCCACCCGATGTTGTATGACTATGGATGTGGTGTTGTCAGTAAATAAAACCGCTTCACAACCTCTATTGAGATGATATTCTTTTGTCTTCTGCTATCAACAATGAAATATAGTGGAGCCTCCTTCACCTAAATTAGCTACTGAGAAAGGTGCTCACTTTCATCCGACTCTTTTGGTTTGTTTGGATATATCTTGGTCGTAGCGACTAGGGCACTAGGTCTACATCAATGATCCACTTCACCTTGTATGGATATGAATCAGACTTGGAATGTGGATTTAACTTTGAGGATTCCAACTCTTCCACCAATGAATTCTTTGAGTAACATTCATCGGTGTTGTTCTAGGTAATTTTATGGAATTTGCACCACTTCTTAGTGTATTTCTTCGTCTTCCCATTGCGCTTGTTTGTTTGCATCTTAGACTGGTTGTCCCATGGTTTCCTATCCTTGACTTTTCCTTTTTCCTGTGTGTTGGGGGATATCTTTTCCTGGCTTCTTCTATGATGCATTTGTACATCCAACACTCCCCCCTTGCCCCCTTATTTATTTGCTTCAATTTTTTATTTGTTTTAACAACATCTATATAAGAAAATCCCAACGATGAGATGTCAAAAAAATCCATTTCTATATGGCTGTACCTGTGTAGGGAACCATGATATTTTAGAACCAAATTCCACTTGAAGTCTCTAATACCCATCTTGGTGCATAGGGTATGGAAGGTATTTGTGAACTCATACACTATTTGGTACCTCTCCTGATGGAGTGTGGTCCATCTCATGTACCGGTCGTCCTAGTGTCCAACATGGTAATATTGTTCCTTTATGGCATCCATAAAACAATCCCAAGTGGGATCAACCCTAAATATTCGAGAATCCTCTATGGAATTTTTCTCGCAGTAAGTCTCCTACCAATGTTGACATGGGGGAACCCATTAAGGAGTGAAACAATGATCTTTTTCCTATTGGAATAGAGAAATAACCTTGTAGTAAATTTAAACCTTTTTCCAAAGCATCTACATATCTCTAACCTTCAAATATGGGAGTATCAAAATTAAATTGTACCTTGAAGGGGGCGGCACATCCAAAGTGGTTTCTTGATGAATATGCCTATGTTGTTGTTGGAAACCGCTACAAAATTTGGGAAAACCGATCCATCATCTTGTTCCTTTATTTCACGAGGAATTCTATGAGAAAAAACCTAATAGGATATCTTGCTACCTTGTCTCTTTGTTCCTCCATCATGGGAGACCATCGAGTTCAGCAGGGAAGGTCTTTCAAATTATTGACCAGTTCGAGTCCCAATTCTTGATACCATCATCCCATTGGGAACATGCACAGAGAAACCGATAAAGAGAAGAATGATTTGATACCACTAATACATTTTTATGAGGGAACAAAATGAAACAAAAAAATAAGGAAGAAACATAGAGATACAAAAATAGTCAATTTATATTAAAGAATGAAATATGTAGAGACTGTGAAAGAAAATACAAAGTGAAATGAACTCGCTAGAATGGTGATAGCTTGTCTCTAAAAAATGATGTGACGGCTACATGTATTCACCATAAGATGATTAAAATGATTCTTCCAAATTCCTTTTCAACATAAAGCATAAATTTGAAAACCCTAAAAGTCCAAAACCCTAACCACGAAAGATGAAACACCAAAATGTTTGTGGGCCCCTATGGGGGTAGTTCATATGTCAACTTCACTAGGGAATAACATTTTCATACCATCTCCATTTGGGGTTCTTGATACCTCATTAGAAAGGTCTAGAAATGGCGTACACATTCTAAATGGACCAATACATACCACTAGGAATTTATTGTGTGTGCCATATAAAAACAAATGTCGCTTAGGGCCTGAAAAAGGTCATGGAAGTTTGGGACTCGAAAAACTATAGAAAAACTACCAAAATAGTATTGTATGTTGAGCCAATGGAATAGGTGGGATGACACCGATGTCCACCTAGATCAAGTGCATCATAACATAATGGTCCACTCAAAACAATTTATGATGCAGACGCATCGTCAGCAAGTACACATGGTAGGACAACTCAACACCTGAGGACCAATTCAGAATCCCGAACACTGGCCGGTACTGCAATCTTTTGAAACTAATAGAAAATAAAAGAAGAAATATCGTGCGCGTGGAGACAAAATGAGCATGTGTGACTTGGGAATTTAACCCTAGTCTCAATGTAACCGCAATTAGATAGTAGTTAGTTTGTTTCTTTTGTATAAAGAGAGATTTTGTATGCCCAAAAGAGGGGTTACGAGAATTATGAGCAAGTAGGAATTTGTGAACAGTACTTGTTGCTTTGATTTTAGCTGTAACCATTTTCTTGATTTTGAATGAAGATAACAAAGGAAAAGTGATCCAATGTATGGTGTGAATATTGTCTACAATTTCCGTATTGTTGTCGTTAATCTTTTCAAGAATGAATGGATCTTTCTACAAGTACATGTAGCTTTGAAATGCTTGTATGAATCTTAAAAATCACTTTTCTTCATGAGCCAGTGCAAGGTGTGCACATAGTCTGCAAGGAGTTCATTGACAGGGTATTTTTCGTCTCGTAAATCTCAGGAGAAATAGCGTAAGACTTTCTTTGCAGAAAGTGTAAAGCGATTGCCACAAGGAGTGCACAGTCATCGCAAGAACTTGGATCTTGTGTAAAGACCTATTTCAAAGAGTGCACAGACTGGGAATTCGATGAAGAGTCGAAGAGACTCTGTAAATAAGTCAAAGGACAAGAGTGGAAGGACGCCAGGAAGGTGAGAAAGGATTCTTTTCAAGAATATTTGGATCCGAGTTTGACGAATTTCCCAAAAAAGAAAGAAGTGCTTGGGAGATCAAAATCTTTAGAGAGATCAAGCTCGGGAGGGGTAGCACTTTCCAAGAAGTGCGAACGATATCTAAGAAATGAATGCCTAGGAAAGATAAAGGTCAAAGTCTTTAAATCCTTACAAAAATCTTCTAAGTCTGAAGAAATATTTAGCTCAAAGGAAATATTTGGACCATCCAATCAGCGTCCAGACAACGAGGAAAAAGTAAAGAGGAGGAAAGATATCAATCGTTCGATCTGAGTGAAAACGGATCGTAGCCATCTGATCAAGGTAAAGTGCACTAACATTAAAGCCTTGAATGTACATATGAGGAACAAGGTCATGAAATTCTGAAATCATCAGAACCGTCCATCAAGACACGACACGTGGAAGGAGATCATCCTTTCGCTGACTCGTAGGGTGGAAAGGTCAAAGAAAAGAGTGGTGAGAATTCGCGAAATGAGAAATCATGAAAAGATCACAGCCATTGATCATTCTAAAATCATCGAGACCATCCATCGTCAAGGAGGACACGTGGTGGGAGCTTATCATTTCGTTGACTTGTGACTCAAAGAAGTCGAAGGTCGATTTACAAGAACTCACGAATCATGAAATCGTGAAAAGATCATAGTCATTGATTGAAGGAGGGATTTGGACCATAGATATGATTTTGTCGAAACTTCGCAACCTAGGAGATCATAGGTAAGAGTTTTGGGAACTCACAAAACCCGAAACCACGAAGATTTGATCTGATTCATCTGATAGATAAGAGATCTGGACCATTGAGCATCTAGGGAGACGACTTGTGAAGTGTGAACTCACGAGACATGAAATCATGAAACGCTCGAAATATTGACCCATGGTCATAGAGAAGGGTCACATCGGTGAAGGATAATAGAGGGGCTAGCATGAGCTAGGCTCCTTTCGGGATTTCAGAAGTCGAGAGAGTCGAAGCGACTCAATGTAAAGACCCGATATGCGAATTTGCGATGCGCCTTTCTATTAGATGACTAGTCATAGCCTTGGCCACATAAAGGGAGGGGCTTACCTAGGAGAGCTAGCGCCTAAATAAGTTGAAGCTTAAAGGCATTAAGGAGAGGGCCATGGGTTCCATATGACCTATGCATAAAGGGAAAGAGGGCATGTTGAGTGGAATTGAGGTCCTTGAGGGACCAAAGAGTTAGTCAAACTCAGTTTCTTGATCGATCCTAAACTAGGAGGTTGTGCAACCCTTATGATAGAAGGGGGACCTGCATCAAGTGGTATCAAAGAACCTTTTCGTCTGTATATTTCAGGTGAAGGAGATAAAGGAGAAAAAAGAACTCAATGTTGTACTATGTGTGTGAGAGACAGTCAACACAATGCCACCGAATATATGAGGGGAGCCAACTTTAGCCAATCATGTTGTAGAAAGAGAGACGCGATAAATTCGTGCAAGTTTAGAAGCGAAGGAAGAAATGCAGAGAAGAGCACCTGATGCTGGAGAGTTCAGTGATGCAGAGAGTGAATATGTAGAATCCGAAGAAGCTACAGGGGAACATGTTTTCGAAGAACACTTGCTGAGAGTAGTTGTTAGATTGGTAGCTAGAGCCAAGATAGAGGTCCCAGTGTATGAAGGAAATTTTTATGTTGAAGAGTTGTTGGATTGGATAAGGTCCATGGACAAATATTTTGACTATGAAGATGTTGATGGGTAGAAAAGGGTGAGACATGTTGTCACCAGGCTCAAAGGACACGAAACACTGTGGTGGGATGAACTACAGGTTGAGAAGCGAAGTAGAGGTAAACAAAAGATAAAGAATTGGGACAGGATGGTAGCCAAGATGAAGGCTAAATTCATGCCCAAAGATTCTCAGATGAATCTGTTCAAAAAGATACAGAACCTGAGACAGAAGGGTATGACAGTCAAATAATACACATAGGAGTTCTACAAGCTGAACATCAGAGTTGGACAAAGAGAGTGAGATGAATACAAATTTGCCAGGTATATGAATGGCCTGAGGTATGAAATCCAGGATGAGTTCGACATGATGTCGGTAAGGACAGTAGAGGATGCTTATCAGTTTGCGCTGAAGGCATAAGATAAGTTGGATAGAAAACACATCCAGTGAGGTGGAGGTAAAATCTCAGTCCCGAACAAAGGAAAGGGAGTTTCCCATGACAAGGCGCATAACTCCAAGGACGATACTGGAACTCCACATAGTCACATGGAAAGAGGAGTGAGTTCCCGAGGAAGATAGGGTGGTGGAAGAAACTCTTATAGAGGAAGCGACAAAGGAGGAATAAGATGTTATGCCTGTGGAAAGACATGGAACATGTCTTGGGAGTGCCTCGAGAAATAGAAATAAGGAGGGGAAGCTCACATTTTGGAAGCATAAAGAGGGAATGTTGAAGTAGAAGGAGCAGAGGATGGAACATCTCTGATGATGAGAAAGGTTCTCTTAAAACTAGAGGCAGAAGTTAAAAAGCCAGTACAGAGGAATAGTCTATTCAGGACAACTTGCAAGACTAAAGACAGATTATGTAAGGTGATAATTGATAGTGGGAGAACTGATAACTTATTATCCACGGAGATGGTGGAGAAATTGGAGCTAGTGAAAACTGCACACCCAGAGCCATATAAAGTCTCATGGTTGCAGAAAGGACACCAGGTAATGGTTACTAAACAATGATTGGTCGAATTTAAGATAGGAGGATATAGAGACAAAATCTTGTATGATGTAATTCCCATGGATGTATGCCATATTTTGTTGGGAAGACCATGGAAGTTTGACAGGAATGTCATTCATGATGGGAGGAAGAATACATACACCTTGGAGAAGAATGGGATGACACACATGTTTCTACTAATAGAGGAGAATAAAGTGAAAGGGGAATCCAACACAAGCATACTTCTCATGAGTGGCAAGGAACTCCTGAAATAAGTTAAGAAAGAGCAGGAGATGTAGTTTGTTGTGGTGAGGAAACCGAGAGTCATCCTCACTAGTACTTCGATGGATGATTTTCCTAAATAAGTTCAAGAATTGTTGGAAAATTTTTGTGACATAGTGGTGGATGAACTTCCTTAGTCGTTACCACCCATCAGAAGTATCAACCATCATATTGATTTGATACTAGGAGCAAGTCTGCCAAACAAAGTGGCATACAAACTAACACCTCGAGAGAATGAGGAGGTAAAGAACCATGTCCAAGAATTGTTAGACAAGGGTTTGGTCAGAGAGAGATTGAGTCCATGCATAGTGCCAACTGTGTTGAGTGCAAAGAAATATGGAGGATGGATAATGTTTACAGACTTGAGAACCATTAACAAGATCACTATGAGGTACAAATTACCTTTTCCAAGAATAGATGATTTTATGGACTATTTAAGTGGAGCAAATTTCTTTTCTAAGATAGATTTGAAAAGTGGATATCACCATATCAAAATGAGAGAAGCTGATGAGTGGAAGACGACTTTTAAGACAAATGAAGGTTTGTATGAGTGGCTTGTTATGCCATTTGGCTTAACCAATGCCCTGAGTACTTTATGAGATTGATGAATGAAATACTAAAAGATTGCATTGGCAAGTTCGTGGTTCTGTATATAGATGATATACTGATATTTACCAAGACTAAAGAGGAGCATTTGAGGCACCTGCCACTAATGATGAGGAGACTACAGTGGGATAAGTTGTTGATAAACCTGAAGAAGTCCTCTTTTATGAAGACAAAACCCATTTACTTGGGTTTTGTGATCTCTTCAAACGAACTGAAGATGGATCCAGAGACGGTAAAAGGAATCAAAGAATGGCCATCACTAAGGAGTATGTTTGAGGTAAGAAGCTTCCATGGATTAGTGAGTTTCTATAGGAAGTTCATCAGAAATTTCAGTGGAATTTGTGCACCAACGATGGATACAATTAGGAAAAGGCACAAGTCTTTTAAATGGATAGAGGAGGCTGAAAAGAGCTTCAATATACTGATGGAGAAAATAACAGAATGACCAATTCTGGTCTGGCCAAATTTTGGGAAGATGTTTCAAGTGAGATGTGATGCTAGTGGCGTTGCAATTGGAGGAGTTTTGAGTGAGGACAATAGACATGTTGCTTACTTCAACGAGAAGCTGAATGAGACAAAGAGAAAATACTCCACATATGATAAGGAGTTTTATGCCATAATCCAAGCCTTGAAGAAATTGAGACATTACCTTGTCCCACAAGAATTTGTCCTGTATAGCGATAACCAAGCTTTACAATTCATAACCAGACAGGAAAAATTGAATCAGAGGCATGCAAAGTGGATTGAGTTTATGCAAAATTTTACTTTTGTCATAAAACATATTTCTTGAAATATTAACAAAGCTGTTGATGCCTTGAGCATGAGATGTTTGACTGTGCAGGAATTTCAGGTGAAGACCTTAGGGTTTGAACACCTTAAGGAAATGCATAGTGATGATCCTGACTTCAAGGAAGCATACGAAGCATGCGCGAATCATGTGCTAAGAGCTAGGAATCAGTGGACAGAGTATATGATTCAAGAGGGATTGTTTTTCAAGGTAAATCAATTGTGCATACCAAAATTCTCAATGAGGGATAACCTTTTGAAGGAAAAACATAGTGGAGGATTGGCTAGACATTTTGGCAATGATAAGACACTTGCACAGTTGAGTAGTTCATACTATTGGCCAGGTATGAGAACAGATGTGATAAAATTCATGAACATATGTAGAATCTACCAACATGCAAAAGGTAAAAGATAGAACATTGGATTGCATCAACCATTTCCGATACCAGAGAGGCCTTGGGATGAAATAAGCATGGATTTCGTGTTGGGACTGCCAAGAACACAAAGAGGATGCGATTCCATATTTATGGTGGTGAATAGATTTTCAAAGATGGCACACTTTATCCCATGCCATAATATCAGTGATGCAACACACGTTGCAAATATGTTCTTTGAGGAAGTTGTGAGACTTCACGACCTACCCAGAAGCATTGTCTCGGATAGAGACACAAAATTTGTTGGTCATTTTTGGAGAACACTGTGGAAGAAGTTAGGGATAGATTTTTCCTTCACCTCAGCCTATCACCCTCAGACAGAGGGGTAGACTGAGGTGGTAAACATAAGTTTGGGGAACTTGTTGAGGATTCTGGTCACTAAACATCATAATCAGTGGGGTCAGATTCTTCCACAAGCAGAATTTGCATACCACGACTCACCAAACATGAGCACCGGGAAGAGCCCATTCCAAATATTGTACGAGATGCAAGCCAGGGGAGTATCTGAGTTGAGAGACTTGGAATAGAGTGAGATCAAAAACATTGGAGCATAAGATTTTGCTGTAGAAATGCATAAGCTCCATAGCCAGATCAGGGGGCAGTTGCAAAATTCTAGCCAAGAGTACAAGCGCAAAGATGATCAACATCGCAGAGAACTTCAATTTGAAGTAAGAGATCAGGTTCTGGCACATATCAGGAAGGAAAGGTTCCCTATAAGGACATATAACAAGATAAATATGAATAAGATAGGACCATGTAAGATCTTGAGGAAGTTTGATGCAAACACCTATGAAATCTTCCTGCCAGATGATGTGGACATATCTCCCATATTCAATGTCTCAGACCTGTATCCTTATAGGGAGGATGACTGTTGGCACAGGGGCAGACCCAAGGTTCAACGCTACAATAGCTCACCAAAAAAACCCTAACTACGGGCCCTTTCAGCAACACCTGTGAAGCAGATGAAGTCTCACCCGAGGTAGATGCAAGGGTGGTTACAGGACTCAAATGTTTGCAAACTAAGATGGGACACATATCTGTGATTATATTTCTTACAGAGAACTTAGCATCGATCATTCATCAATATTCAACCCTTATTATACTTCTCAAATAGCACATAATATTGCAACATTCACTTAGATCTAAGGTATCTTAGTACTTAGCAACAATAAAATAGATCAAATCTAGTAGATCGGCACTAAGCATCTTCATACATATAATATCTACCTTCACATACATATAAGAAGCACAAATCATAAATAGATGTATCTAAATATATCAAAGCACTTAGCAAAAGCAGAGATAAGCACATCAAGTCAAAGCATAAATCATAACACACATATTTACGTGGTTCACCCCCACCCTCGGGCTACATCCACCAACTCTTCTTCTCTATTATCATCAGCCAAGTGGTTACAAGAACAGAGCCACCAAACCCTACTGCATATAGGACATAAGATATATGCATCTCGCTAGATCCTTCTTCCTTGTGTTATAGCACAAAAGCCTTCTACAACTTCTTACAATAACTTGCACTCAGCCTCTATAAGTCTCATATAGGCACTCAGATCATACAAATCTTACTTGCGCTTAGCATACATCACATAGACATACTATTTGACTCTCTCCTTACATACAAAATGGACCTAAGCATGGGTAAACCCATGGGCCAACATCCCTTTCCCATTACATATTCCCCAAAATCCAAAAAGGGTCCCAAAAGTGGGTCGAGATTCTGCAATCTCTGCTTCATCTGGCGATCCATCTTCGACATGCTATCAAAGTCCCAAAAATGGTCAAATATGACCAAGTGTTCCCAAAACTTGGTCAAGAGCCAACAAGCCCCTAATGCTCACCTATGACTCATCCCACCTATGACTTGTCTCGAGTCACTCTGGTCTAGGCCATTATGCCTCAAACACCTCGAGCTTGGCTCGAGCTACTTTGACCTATTGTAGGGATACTGCCTCTTGCTCAGTGAACTCGTGGATGAGTGTGTCATTGACTAGTCCTTCTAGGCGTTGTTATGTTGCACTCACAACCTGTTCAAGTTCTACTCCTTGGTTTTCAACTTCGGTGAATAGTTGACATGCCTTATCTTTCACTGGTTGAAGTCATTGAGAGACTTCCATCACTTTAATCTGAATCATGTGGATCTATTGTTGGGTCGTGCATTTCTCTAGAAACCTTTTAATTCTTTCAACTAGTGACAAGGCCTTCACATGCGCTTGTAACATATCGACCTGTTGCTTTGCTTCTTAGAGATGCAAATCTAATGCTTGTAACTCTGGATTCTCCGTGATGTTCTCATATGTCTGAGTGCTCCTAGAGCTCATCTGCTTTCATTCCAAGGAAAGGGCTCTCATTCTACCAACTGCACTGCGATCAATTTCCTCTCTTAGGTCTCTGATTTCTTGAGCAGTCTCGGGCACAGAACGAAGTTCCAGGTCTGTGATGCGCTGCTGAAGTTGCTGGATCACTTCTTCAAGTTGTCCCACCTACTGTGGAATTCGTTCTTCATCTCTTAATTCTATGACGGTCATAGATCGAAGTGCTCTGTTGACCTGTTCCTTTACTTCTAGCTTCTCTGCGATCAATTTCTCCTTGCTCTCCTATAGGTCTTCTTTCTGGTTGTACCACTATAATTGAAGATAAAAAAATTTGCGTTCAATAGCACTATGTTGCTCGACAAGTACTCCCTGTACCTGTTTCAAAGCCTGGGTGGCTTGTGCTGCATCTTCTTGATCTCGTTGAAGGTGAGATTCGACCATATCAACAATCCAGTGGAGTTGAGCTGGCTCATCTACCGGTTCTATTGTTCCTGCTCGCATAGGCGTAGTGAAGACTGTGCAGCTAGACTAGAGTTCCTACTACACTCCATGGAGTTCAATATCAATACGATTATACATCTGCTCCTGGTTCGCTTCTTGTTTCTCTAATATTTCTTGTGAAGCATTGTTCATAGCTGCAATGATGAAATTAAAATCATGCAATGTGAGGGTAGTCCGAATCTTGGTTACAGGGGTTCTAGGTTTCTTCCAGGAGGAAGATTTCAGAGGCAAAATCATGCTTTTATTCGATGAGTCCTCTTCATCGTTCTGCAGTGTAACCTCACCTTTGTTCTGGTCAAGTTCTGTGCCATTTATCTCTCTTCCATCTCCTCCTTTCTCTCATGAAATGGACGCAGTCCTCAAATATGTGTTGTTTATATCCTAAAATTCTACAAGCTTCTTCATCTTACTAGGTCCGGGTGTATCCTACGTAGCTTCCGGGCTGTCTACATTGGACAACTCTACATGGTTGGCTAGAATAAGGAATTATGCTGACCATTCCTTATTGATTTCCTCTAAGTCTTCCTCTATAATTTTGTAATAGGAGTGTAATTGTTGCTTATGGACATCTGTGTGTGGTGTTATATAAATAATGTGGCGGTCCGCGTTGAACTTCGTTAAGGGCCAAAACCCGTGGAGGGTATTCGAGGTCATCCGAGGCTCGGATTAGATGGCTTGTTTCAACTGGTTGTAATAAGTATGGAAGACGACATTGGATTGCCACTGCTTGTTCATATCATTAGAGTACCACAAGGTGCTGAACTTCATAGCCAAAGGTTCAAAGGGCTCTATGACCGGGAAGGTCAAACCTTCTAGCATCTCCCATGCAATGAAAGCGATCAATATGAGAAGCTAGCTGAAGTGGAGCTCATGCCCTTGGTCTTGCACTTCTCTGCAGTCCAGTTCTAGATGGTTTACAATGTACTATGCCCAATTCATGTGAAGTCCCTCCCTGCACTTTCCTGCAAGATCAACTACAAATCCAGTCACTTGGGTTGGTTTTTTCTTGCGAATTAACTTGCCTGTGATTAGCAGACAGTAAAGGTGCACTGTGTCGTTCTAGATAGAGGCTAACTTGTAACCTCACGTTCCCTTCTCGACATTTCCATAAGTCTCTTTGATTCTCTGCACTAATGCTTGGTCTGAGGTCTTTCCAGGGTAAAATTCTTGTGGGTCAAGGCCCTACATGCTCAGCCCTGTGATCCAATTGATCAAGGTCGGATCCACAGTGATGTGGTGGTTCAACCATAAGTATCCTCTATGGTAGCAGAACAACAGTAACTTTACACATGCATTCACCTCCTGATGCCTGCCGAAGTGAGGGATTTTCATCCCATTGAGTAGTGTGGACTGCGTGAGGTTCTGGGTCCATGAATGCAGGATAATCTTGGAATTATTTCCTTTGGTACTGGTTAAGTACTTATGCGGGGCTAACATGTTGTAATATTTCCAGTCTCGAAGGTTGAAGTCACTAAAATTCAAGGCTACAAGCTTATCCTGGTCGGCGCGAATTGCACGTATCCCTTTAAGGAGGTATGCCATGACCAAATCATAGTCAAAATCTCTGGGCACATTGTCCAAATTGATGGTGCCACTTAGAGGGGGTAGTTAGGCAGGTAGAATGCTCAGAATCAGCATGGCATTTGCAATATCATCTCTATGTTTAGTACGCTTCTCATCGGCCTGATGGGATGGTCCTTCTCAAGAAGTGGACAGAGAGGTTGCCAGACCTCTCGTCAATGATGCTTGAACACCTGCGGATACTCCTCTTTCCGACATGACTCTCTTAGTCATTAAATCAAGAAGAACTTTTGTTATGGATTCTTCGACTGCAGTGAGCTCGTCGGACATACGTGCTCGGGATAAATGATCGGGGTCACAATGATCTTAGACACTACAGAGGAATAAACAACAAGGGTGCAATGATCATTGTATACCCTTTCTAGTCTACGAGCTTCAAATTCTTAGTTGGAAAAAGTGTTCTTCGGGCATGGCACGATGAGATATACAGGTGATCTTGGCAACTGTTTTCTTTGGAACGGGTATGAGCCTCACTAATTCATGTTTTGTCCGTTATGGCGTGGTCCAATGGTCTGGTGGTGAGCCATCAATGTGTTCTAACCCGTTTGGAGCAACATTCGAATGGATATATTGGCCTCCAGTGGCTATATTTCTTCTCCATGGCGAAGTGAACCATGTTGTTGTTCTGATATCTCGACGAATTTCAAATTCTGCAATTTTTCCTTCTTCGAGGCTCCCTCTGGAATCTTTTGTAGACTGTCAATATTAGGAGTCTTTTTAATTAGCTTCCTAGCCTTCTTTCCTGTGATCTTGTCTCGGTGATTCTCTTCCCATTATGATTCCTATTTTCCTTGGACATAGTCACTTCATGCGGTTGAGATTCTCTCCTAAGAAACAGGGGTAATACTTCTTCTATATCTGAGACAGATACTTCAATCTTCTATGAGTCCTCTAATGCTCTTGCATCTTTGACACATGGGCTTCTAGTGTTAGGTAGCTTCAATCCGTTCTCTCGTTCTTCAATCAACTGTGCAATCTTCCGGGACATGAAATATTTTAACTCTTGTATCTTATGTTCTAAGACTTTCTAGCTTGATCTCTATCAATCCCAGATTTTCCAGGTAACATGGTAAATGGGGCATTGTCTTCAATAAATTTAATAATCTCAAAGTCTTTGTTTGTCGAAGTTCCATTGACTATCATAGGAATCTGAGCGAGCTTTCCACATAACATCATCAGTTTTCCTCTGAATAGTCCTATTCCTCCTAATGAATAGATCATAGCAGGCTTCCTTATATCTTCCCAAGTTATTTTTGGCATAATGTTCACTTGTGTCTCTTCATCAAGGATAGAGTTAATGTTGAAGTCTCCTATTCTTTCTTCAATGCATTCTTTTTCTTTGAAAATATCTGATAGTCTAACATATTGATGGTCATTCAGTGTCTCTTTCATTTGTATCAATACCTTCTTTGATTCTTGCTAGGGTTCTACCTCTTCTGGGCCTCCCTTAGGGTTTTCTTAATTCAAATTCATTTCTTCCAGCCTAGCGATCATTCTAGGGCAATCCAATACCTCATGGTCCATAGCTTTGCAACAAAGACAACTAGATCCTCTGCCAGGGAAGTCCTTAGAAAGATGTCTCGATCTTTTTCAACTGTAACAGAGGGTTAACCCTCTCTTTCATTTAAATGTTCCCCAACTTCTTCTGTATTGCGCACCAGGATCATGGTAGCTAGCCTGCAAAAAATTATTTCTAGGATCTTGCATCCATTTGTTAGTCCAAACATTTTTTCTATGCATAGGTATAACATATCTATCATTATGCTTATCAGAGCTATTCATATCAAACTTTCTTTCATCTATTAATGCCCTAGTTTTTAAGCTAGGAAAGAATCTCTCAAACATACCTAGATCCATGCTCTAGAAACAAAAAATTTCCACTTGTCTTACTTCTACAGAGCACAAAGATTCTAGATCTAAGAACTTTTAACTATCCATACATTTATTAGAGCACTGAGCTTACAAATATTACCTCTTTTCTGTAGATATGACCTCTTTTCTTCAGAAACTTCCACTTTTTCCTTTCTTAGAGCATAAAGCATTCAGATCTTTCTTCTTTTCTTCAGGTCTGGCCTTCTTTCTTGGCACAAAGCTTCATGGGTCCAGTAAAAAGCTGCGCACTAGGGAAACAGATCTACGAATAGAGATTCCATAGTTTCCAATTGAATATTTGCACAAAGCTTCTTCTCCCTTAGTTCCCAACAATCACAGTTTCAAGTCTCGGCAAGAAAACCATTTGTTGGCATAGGGGCAGACCTAGGGTTCAATGCTACAAGAGAGAACCAACAAAACCCTAACTACTGGCCCTTTTGGAAACACCTGCGAAGCAGATGAAGTCTCACTCGAGGTAGAGGCAGGGGTGGTTGCAACACTCAAGTGTCTGAAACCTAAACTGGGTCACAGATTTGTGATTATATCATTTACAGAGCACTTAGCATCGATCATTCATCAATATTAAACTCTTATTATACTTCACAAATAACACAAAACATCACATCATTCACTTATATCTAAGGTATCTTAGTACTTAACAATAGTAAAATAGATCAAATCCAGTAGATCAGCACCAATCATATTCATACATATCAGATCTACATTCACATACATCTAAGAAGGAAAAAGCATAAATAGATCTATCTAAATATATCAAAGCAGTTAGCAAAAGAAGAGATAAGCACATCAAGTCAAATTAAGCACAAAGCATAACACACAGATTTATGTGGTTAACCCCCACCCTGGGGCTACATCCACAAACTCTTCTTCTCTATTATCGTCGGCCAAGCGGTTACAAGCACAGAGCCACCAAACCCTGGGGCTACATCCACCAACTCTTATTCTCTATTATCGTCAGCCAAGCGGTTACAAGCATAGAGCCACCAAACTCTACTGTGCACAGGACAAAAGATCTGCGCAGCTCGCTAGATCCTTCTTCCTTGTGTTATAGCATAAAATCCTTCTACAAATTCTTACAGTAACTTGCACTCAGCATCTGTAAGTCTCATATAGTCACTAAGCTCATACAAATCTTACTTGCACTTATCATATATCACATAGACATACTATTCGACTCTCTCCTTAAATTGCCTATCCTTATATTTATACATGCAAAATGGGCCAAAGCGTGGGTAAACCCACAGACCAACATCCCTTTCTGATGCAGGAGCATCTCTCCATGCCAGCCAGTCAGCCATGTCAGCGCACACTCATTCAGGGCTGAAAGGGAGGCGCAGCCTCATTTTGAATTTGTATTGAATGTAATTTAATGTGCTTAGGCTGTTGAGCCAGGAAAGCATGCTTTTGCGCAGGCATTAGATAGGATCGGCCTTTATTGTAGATTGGCTGAGATCTAGGTCCGATTCTGGACTAGACAACCCCATTTATTGTAATTGAATAGGGTAGGTGTACCTGGAGGGAAGCGCTCAATGAGCACTCAGGCAAAAGAGATTTCAGGTCTCATTTTGCATAGGAGAATAGTAGGGTAAGAGAGTCGAGGGAGATCTCGGGGAACACCTTGTAAAATATACAGGCATTTGCCATTATTAATACAGAGCAGTTTTTCCTGCATTTTCTGTCACTATGTGCATGTCTGTGTGTGTGTTCATTATATGTTGCATTTGTGTATTATGATTATGCCATTGCAAGGAGTGTGTTTTATTTCAGGTTTGAGAGGTCTTTGAGGTTTCATGTCATGAGGGCGTGACAGAGTGTTGAGACTCTGAATACCAGTGCAAGGGTGGATGCACTTCTGAACTCGTGAGGAGTCAGAAAAAGACGTGCTGAGAGCACCAGCCTTGAAGTTTACAACTCATACAGAAGGAGGACTTTGG
>SNQJ01S0011816.1:68486-102830 GCA_010110895.2 Picea sitchensis | reverse complement strand
TCTGGAGGACGTCGAGCGAAGTGCGGGAGTGCACAGAGATAGCGAGATTGTTGGGTGTTCTGCGCCAGAGATACTCCGCTGGAAGGGCGTTGAGAGAGTGCGCAGATAGCCAGGAGGAAGAACTCTGTGAGTTCTATCATCTGAAGGAAGCATCCACTGAGGGAGCTTTCACTGGGTTACTGGATACCCAGAAGACTCAGCGAGAAGGTCGCTTGAGCAGAAGGATAGCAAGAGGCATCCATATTCTCCATCAGAGGGAGAAGAAAGACAAAATCCCCCAAGGGGTCTGAGTATTCGCTGAAGCTTAGGAGAGACAGCACCGTGTGTGTGTAGAGACTCTGCAGGAGCGAAAGAGTCAGGGAATCCATTGAGGATCCAAGGACATAATCTCAGGAAGGGCAGCGCTTTTACGCGTATCAGCGAGACTCAAGTTGGGGGTTCGCAGAGGAGAAGAAACGTAAAGTTCCAACCCTTTGGGGAACGAAGAATTCTTCCAAGTCTTGGAAGAAAGCAAAGGAAGCTCGAGGGAGCACAGCAACCGTCGGATCAAAGGAAAAATAAGATCTACACCGTTGGACTTCCACATCCAGGAGGAGCTCAGGAGGAGCGTACAGAAGAGGAGGACCGACAGCCGTCGGATCCCAAGAAGAAATCCCATCATCCGTTGGATCGGGAGAAGTAGCACACGGTTTAGCCTCAGGAGGAGGAGCGCACAAGAGAAGGGATCTGAGTCATCAGGTATCAGACCAAATCCCGTCAGTCGTCAGATCAGCAGAAGTGGCACAGGGTTTAGCAGTCGGGATATCGGCCATCGGGAAATCGGAGTTCTCGAGGTCGGGAGAACTGGGACAGCGCAAGTCGTGAAATCCCGACGAGATCTGGACCGTCCGTTGGCAGAAGTGCATGTGGCAGAGATCCAGCGCCATCGGTGTTTGGCGCATCGGGAAATCGATATTCCCATGGACACAAGATCGGGGAAACCCCAGGTGAAAACCCCGATATAATCAGAGCCGTCCGTTCAGGAGGGAGAGGTGTCAAGAATCGGACGAAGATAAGAAAATCGGGAAATCGTGAGTCCCGTGGACTTGTGCACTTCGAAATCGAAAGTGCCGAAACTCCGACGAAGTGATAAGACTGCGGTCACACGGAGACAGGTTGTATGGACCAGAGCATAGTCGGTTAGGGGCTAAAGGTGAGAAGGTGCTAATCGTGAATCGGGGATTCGAGAGTGCAGTGACTCTCGACATCATAAACCGCAAAACCCCGAACCCCGATAGTAACTCGGGGATAACCACGGTTAAGTATCTAAGGCCGTGCGGGAGAAAGAAAGGACCTGTGGATCGGGTATTTGCACAGTGATTCCCGAGAGGAACCAAAAGAGTCGCTCCGGCTTAGTTGAAGGTGAGAAATTGAACGATCCTGAGAGCAGGCGAGTTGGAGGTGTGGATCACCCACGTTTGCGTCACTTTCCCATTACATATTCCCCAAAATCCAAATAGGGTCCCAAAAGTGGGCCGAGATTCTGCAATCTCCGCTTCGTCTGGTGCTCCATCTTCGACAGGCTGTCGAAATCCCAAAAATGGTCAAATATGACCAAGTGTTCCCAAAACTTGGTCAAGGGTCGACAATGACATAAAGGGATCAAAAGATCAAGGGAAGATTCAGTGGGAGAAACAAATGCCTATAGAAAAAAAACCACATATGGAAAATATCATTGATCAGAGGATTTGTAAGAAGACCAAGAGGAAGACCTATTTTGAATATCTAGTCAAGTGGAAGGGAAACCCAATAGAAGATGCCAGTTGGGAAAGTGAAGTTGATATCCAGAAGCATGGAAATTCGGTACATGAGCTCATGGACAGGAGTTCATGACTTTTTGTCTAGGGGGAGTATGATGCGGGAGCATCGTTAGTAGGTACATGTGGCAAGACAACTCAATGCCTAAGGACCAATTGAGAATATCGAACGCTGGATGGTACTACAATCTTTTGAAACTGATAGAAAACAAAAGAGGAAATATCACACGCGTGGAGACAAAACGAGCACGCGTGACTTGGGAATTTAACCCTAGTCTCAATGTAACCATAATTAGATACCAGTTAGTTTGTTTCTTTTGTATAAAGAAATATTTTGTATGCCCAAAAGAGGGGTTACGAAAATTATGAGAAAGTAGAATTTTTTTTTTGAATGAAGATAACAAAGGAAAATTGATCCAATGTATGGTGTGAATATTGTCTACAATTTCCTTGTTGTTGTCATTAATATTTTCAAGAATGAATGAATCTTGCTACGAGTACATGTAGCTTTGAAATGCTTGTATGAATCTTAAAAATCACTTTTCTTCATGAGCCAGTGCAAGGTGTGCACACAGTCCACAAGGAGTGAATTGACAAGGTCTATTTCGACTCGTAAAGCTCAAAAGAAATAACGTAAGCATTTCTTTGCAGGAAGCGTAAAGTGATTGCCACAAGAAGTGCACAGTCATCGCAAGAACTCAAATCTTATGTAAAGACCTATTGCAAAGAGTGGACAGACCGAGAATTCGACGAAGAGTCAAAGTGACTCCATAAAGAAGTCGAAGGATGAGAGCGAAAGGACACGAGGAAGGAGAGAAAGGATTCTTTTCAAGAATCTTTGGATCTGAGTTTGATGAATTTCCCAGAAAAGCAACAAGTGCTTGGGAGATAGAAATATTTAGAGAGATCAAGCTCAGGAGGGGTAACACTTTCCAAGAAGTGCGAACGAGATCCAAGAAATGGACTTGCTAGAAGGATAAAGTTCTAAGTCTTTAAATCCTTTCAAAAATCTTCTAAGTCTGAAGAAAGGTTTAGCTCAAAGGGAAGATATGGACCCTCCGATCAGCATCCAGACAACGAGGAGCAAGTAAAGAGGAGGAAATATCTCAACCGTTCGATCTGAGCACAAACGGATCATACTCGTCTGATCAAGGAAAAGTGCACTAACATTAAAGCCTTGAACGTACACAGGAGGAACAAGGTCACGAAATTCTGAAATCATCGGAACTGTCCATCAAGACAGGACATGTGGCAGGAGATCAACCTTTCACTGACTCATAGGGTGGAAAGGTCAAAGAATAGAGTTGTGAGAATTCTTGAAACGCGAAATCATGAAAAGATCATAGCCATTGATCATTCTGAAATCATCGAGACCATCCATCGTCAAGGAGGACACGTGGTGGGAGCTCATCATTTCATTGACTCATGACTGAAAGAAGTCGAAGGTCGAGTTACAATAACTTGTGAATCACAAAATCATGAAAAGATCATAGTCGTTGATCGGAGGGATTTGGAATATAGATCTGGTTTTGTTGGGACTTTGCAACTTAGGAAATCAGAGGTAAGAGTTATGGGAACTCGTGAAACCCAAAACCGTGAAGATTTCATATGATCTGTCAGATCAAGAAGATATTTGGATCATTGAGCATCTATGGAGATGACCCGTGAAGTCTGAACTCACGAGACACGAAATCGCGAAACACTCGAAATATTGACCCACGGTCATAGCGAAGGGTCACATCGGAGAAGGATAATATAGGGGCTAACATGAGCTAGGCTCCTGTAGGGATTTCGGAAGTTAGGAGAGTCAAAGAAACTTGCATGTAAAGACTCGATACACCAAGTCACGACGCGCCTTTCGATTAGGCGACTGGTCATAGCCTTGGCCACATAAAGTGAGGGGCTTAACTAGGAGAGCTATCGCCTAAATACATTGAATATTAAAGGAATTAAGGAGAAGATCGTGGGTTCCATATGACCTGTGCATAAAGCAAAAGAGTGTATGTTAAGTGGAATTCAGGTCCTTGAGGGGCGGAAGATTCAGTCAGACATAGTTTCTTGATCGATCCTAGACCAGGAGGTCGCGCAACCCTTAGGATAGAAGGGGGGTCTGCATCAATTTAGTTGGGTCATTGTAAAGGGAAAGGATTCATAAGGCTAATCAAGACACAAACAAACATTTATAAGATCATCATTTCTAGGATCATAATTCCATCCAATGAATCTGTCATTAGTAATAATTCCATCCTCTAAATCCACTACCTCCCTGACATTTCTAGGATCATCACCAATAATAAATAAATAAATAATTGAATGAAAATCAGGTGGAGTATAACTTTTGTGTTTCCTTCTTTCCTGAACCGATCTCCTCAATACCGGAGTATGAGGATTTCATTCTTCTGACTTGTGTTATTTTGTAAAGTTTGATTCATTATCCTTTAATTCAAACTTTGTTTTATCTGTTATACAATGTTTCTTGTAATTTCCTTATTTTCCACATCTACAACACACCTTTAATAATTATATAGGAGATTTAGATCTTCCTCTAGACTTAGATCTCCCCCTTGAGGACTTATTTCTATTTTATTCCTTGGATTGTCCTCTTACAAATACGTCATCGATGCTCTATCCTTCCATGTTTTTCTTCCTCGTCGCTTCCAACAAAAAGGATGAGATTGCATCATTGAATCTTAAACTAGTTGCATTACTGCCTATGGATACAACCAGACTATCCCATGAGTCTAGTAAAGAGAAAAATGCATTGATACACTTATCTTCATCATAAAACTTAATATCAGTGAACAAAAGATGACTTACCGAGTAGCATTGAACATGTTCATATGCTCTGTCACTAAGTAATTATCTTTCATCCTTAGTTTATACAACTTATTCCACATGAATAATTTTTCTACCAGGGACTTAGATTGAATACAAAACCCCTAACTTATCCCATAATGCCTTGGTTGTAGCTTCTTCTGACACATTCAATAATGTTGAATCTCATAGACACAGCTAGATTGTTCTATTTACCTTCCAATCAATATTTTTCCAGTCTTCTATTCACATTATCATAGGTGAAATGCATGGATCCACAGTGATCCATTGATATTTGGCTATCAAAATATCTTCCATCTTGAACTTCCACAACTCAAAACTTTACCCATTAAATTTTTTGATCTCTATTTTTTAATGGTTCTCCATTTCTATTCACCACAATAATCGATACCACATAGCTCTCACTGTAGCAAGGTTTATCATAGACCCGAGCCAAACTCTTATCCACAAAGGTGTCCTCCCAAAGCCAATAATTGTCCTGATACCAATTGTAAGTTTTAAACCTTTTAAAATAATGTAATGCACACACAGATTCTCAAAAAATAGAAAAGAAAATAATTGCAATCACACATATACAAAGAGATCTACCTTGGAAATCCAAACCAAGAATATAAGCAACATGTTTAGAGCTGGACCTCTAATTCTTATTCATCATCATACAAATTCATTATTTACAATACAATACATATAGGATCCCACGTTATCCAAAAACCCTAATCCGTTGACCCAGATTAGACTACAACCCTAATTCCTTAATTAGAATTAGAATACCACGGGTTTAAATAGCATGCACCACTAAACTGCTAAAAGAGAAAAACCACCACACCAAAGACGGAAAAATACCCAAACAATTGGTGAATAAACCCCCTAACAAAATTTTCTTGAGCGATTTCGCCCTGAGACCGCCAATAGGGGGACCTACAATCATGCAAATAATAGAACACATACCCAACACTTATGAACCTTAAATGAGGGACTTATTTCCCACTCACTTCACTAATATGGATCTTATGCAGAAAGATGTTTTTGATCTCTCTCTCTTTGACTTATATTGAGGACTATGTCTGCAAAAAGGCCACTAGGACTTTATTCCTCTTCCCTAAACAAAAATCTTTGGCTACTCTTGGCTGCAAGGCCCAACTTTGCAAGGCCCAACTTTGCATTTGGCGGTACCTTATACATGTCTATTAACTCTAGACTATGTCTATCCATTGTGCAACATGAACATCAATCCGTAAATTGAGAATTTCCACCAATGTCTTTGATGGTCTTGTAGCTAGAAAACAAGGCAAGGTGAATAAGCTCCTACTCTGAGTTGGGTGTTCAATTGCCAACACCACTCCAACAATTAAAGAGATACAATTCTCAAAGACACACAAGAAATACTCTTCTCATTGACCACGTTTCTCATCACTCTCACAAGCATATATCTAACTTTAGCACTACCACAAGACACAAATGCATTCCTCCTTTTGGATGTTATATTACCCGAAATATGGTTAGAAATTGTTGTATATATATGTGAGTGGTTAATTATGTGTAATCAAAGTGTGAGATGGGTTTTTTCAACACGTCGTGTGTCTAACTGTGTGTCTAACTGTGTGTCTAACCGTGTTCTAACCGTGTTTTAACCGTGTTCTAACCGTGTTCTAACCGTGTTCTACGAAATGACTTTTTTAAAAATGGATTCAGCATGTTGAAAAACCTATAAAGCACTAGAATTATCCAAAAATAATCACTCAAATCTGAAGATCTAACAATTTCTTATGAAATTTAAGGTAAATATTCCTAAAAAAAATAATCTAAAAACATTCATTTAATAGAACCTTTAAACTAAGACTTTACTTCAACATTAACAACATCATTCATATTGCAATAAATAAACTATTCCAACAATGAGATAGGAGAGATGCTTCGATCAATAGCAACGTTTCCGATTCATGGTCAATTCTTCAATACTTACGAAGGGATATGAGAAAATTACAAGCTGTGTGAGGAGCTACACATTGGACGCTACAGCTAATTGAATATCCAAACTATCATACTAGGGGAGTGTTAAATGAATTTGATGTCTACCGGTAGGGGTTCCAACAAAATGTTGAGCAAGAGCTACTCAATCAGCGTTTAGGCAATTTGCAGGCATCAAGAGGAAATTGTATGGTTTTATTAGAGTGTAAGAGTTTGATCAATTTTGGTAAAAAGGAATTCATTTTAAGGTAACAATCATTTCTCCCAACCATATAAACTATATCTAATTAACATAATATATATTTATTTATAATATTTAGTAATATATTTTAATTTATCTATAAACATAAATATAAATATTTTATAATAAAGTATTTTATAATAAAAAAATATTTTATAAAAAGAAAAAGAAAAAACTCTAACCAACTTAATTATGACGAAATTGAAAAAAGTCGTAATGGCTTTGAAAGAGCTTCACAATGTTAGCCACTCCTATTTGCATTGTTATTGACAAATGACATGTTTTGATTGCAATGAAAAACCAAATTGTCCATCTAATTATAGATTAGAAAAAGTTAAACCCACTAATATAAGAGACCGTTAATGCAACTGCAAATTAAAAAATATATCCAAAACTTAATTAATATATTTTTAAATATTAATATTTAATATTTTTGATGGAGTTATCATTTTGTTATGATTAAATATTAATGCCCTATTCCAATTCATTTGATGATCAACTGCTACTTCAGCCTGGAGTTGGACTGCATTATAGCACAAGATACACGATGGTTGGAAAAATAACAATTTTATAATGGTTAAATTTTATTTCTAAATGCATAAATAGATTTAATATTTTTTAAAAATGGAAAAAAGAAAAAAAAGAAAAAAAAGGGAAGGACGCCTCAAAATGCTACTTTCATAAAGACCTTGCTACCACCCTGTTACATTAATGACAACTTTTTGAGAGAGTTCAGTAGTTTCTTCTATGGTCGCAAGAGCAATCCAATATCAGTATGTTTCTGCATGAAAATATTGAAAGGAAATCTCATAGTCTTCTTAATCTCCTTTCCTCAAATAAACTCTTGTCTCACAAACAAGAAATCTTATACACCAATTTAACTGTGACCTTTTGATTGAAAAAAAATGATTAAAATCTTGATGGAAAACCCATGACTTCATCTTTCCTAAATTTCTGTGCGTCATCGTTCTATGCATTACTTCTCTTGTCTTGGAATTGGCTGCTGTCTGGTCGCTGCCAGGATATCTCTCCCCCGAAGACTCACCCAAAGGTGTTCCCGAAAGTCTGCCTAAAACTGCCCCAAATTGTGCCTTGAATTCTGTTCTTTGAAATTTTCTGTGCACTATAAGATATTCATGTTTGGCACATTATTATGTGCAATGTACTTGTCGCTGACTACCTGAGATTGCTCGCTTGGAAGCAGCCCTGAAATTTGATGTTTCATAGCAATTTTTTTTAGTTTCCGGTATGGGCGGTGGCACGTTTACAGGTACATAACGGCTAGTTACTGAAAATCCGGCTAACTGACGAACACACGGGAGTGGTTAACGGATCATTCTTGAAGCTGACCGTTGCTCCTGAACTAACATATTATTGTGACATGTTGGTGGAATATTATGTTGTAAAATCTTTATCAAATTTTATGGAAAAAGTTTTTATATACTAGGGTAATTTTTGTTAATATTTTTGAAACTTTGAACGTATAAATTCATGATATTAAGTGAAAATCACCATAGATTTTGTGAAAATATAGCACGCCAAGGATAATGTGATGTATTAACATTTAGTATATTAAACATTTTACTAAACTTAATATAGATCTATCTCATCTTGGATCTATTAAATATTATGAGAAATTCAAATAAATTAAGATGTAGATTTTTTTATGCTTAAAAGATTGAGATTAATTAGAATCTATGCTGGTTGTAATGAAGGTGTTTAATTGTTATTTATACATATATTTTTCAACCATGAGTAAATTTGAGAGTAAATTTCTACAAAATTAAGAAAATCATGTTGAAATTTTAAGTAATTAGATACAAAGTTAAGTGAGACAAGGTTGTAATGATTTTAACATTAGGTAATTATATTATTAAGTAGTTATATTATGACTTATAATACACTGATTTCAAAGTGGATTTGTTATTTAATTTCTTCTTATCATACATTAATTTAATTTTGGCACTGGGTTTATGCATTTTCTTGTGTTACATTAAAGTGGATTTGTTATTTAATTTCTTCTTATCATACATTAATTTAATTTTGGCACAGGGTTTATGCATTTTCTTGTGTTACATTAATTTAAATATGAAAATGTTATGTTTCTTTTTAAAATTCATCAATTTCATCATGTTTCTTCTTATTATTTCTTTTCTATTTTCAATTCTTTTTTATTATTTTGATTTTTTTTATCTAACATTTTTTCTATTATTCTTTTTATTAATTTCTATTATTCTTTTTATTAATTTAGTTTATTAAATTTACATTACATTATAGGTTTCATCTATATTGAATTATAAGTGTACATTTTCTTTATTTAATTGTAGAGATATTGAAATTCATGAAAATTTTGATTAATTTTAACTTGTTTAATTTATAATCAACTTTTTAAACTTGTTTGATTCACTTTTTAAACTTTCATAAACATAAAAAATTATAATCTAAATAAATAAAAATACAAATTAAGAATATTATATGTCCTTTAACTTTATAATAATTAATTTTTAAAAAAATACAAAATTTAACACAACACAATTAAAAAAAACTTCAATGTCAAAAACCATAAACTAAAATTACATATTTTGTTATTTATATAGATTGGATAATATTAACTTAAGTTATATAATTGATTTTTATATTAACTAATATTGTAGTTGTAACTATATCTAACTTACTCCTTTTATATAATATTAGTAATATTATTTTTATACAATATCAATTATTTTAATTTTAATTAATTATAAAATATATAAAAAAATAAATAATGTATATTAATAAATAAATATACATTTATCACTTACTTTTTTTTTTTATGTAATATTAATAATATTAATTTTATACAATAGTAATTATTTTAATTTTAATTATATATAAAATAAATATAAAATAAAAAAACATATCATAATATATAAATATACATTTAAAAATATAAATAGAAAATAGAAAAAACTATGTATTAACAAGGAGAAACGTTTATTTAAACACAACCATGACGAATCAGGTTAAAAAGATGTGCATCTTTGCTAAAAAAAAAAACGCTTTAATGGAAACCTAGCACTAACGTCAACGCTGTGAAAAATAGCTACCCAACACGTGGCAAGACTCATAGTCTAGAGGTTGAGATAAGTAATTACAACAACCGATTACGAGGACTTTGATAAAACGAAGATGAAATCCAATCCAAGCCCAATGGCTATGGTGTATGCTCTACTCAAAAGCTTTTCAGCCGGGACATGGCCATTGTAGATATAAGATGAATTTATGAAGACATTAGTTGTTTTTTGTTTATCCTAGGTATAGTTTATGCATACTCTCGCCATGGATATTCAACTTTCTATTCAATAAATATTTCAAAATAAAAAATAAATTGTTACACTTTTTCAAAATAAATTCGTTTTCTTATAAATATTACATAATAAGTTAACAAATTTTATAAAATAAAAAATATAGAATATTAATGAATGCTGAAATATGAAATGAATTTTTTTCATTCAACAAAATATTTATATTGTTTAAATATTTTTATTTTTCTTCTATTTATATTTATATAAATTAATAATTATYCATTTTAATTTTAAAAAAATTATAAAATTATAAATTATGATTTAAAAAAAAAATAGATTAATGATTTTTTTTTAAATAAAAATAAAAAATAAAAAAAATGAAAATATTTTTTTTAATATAAATAAAAATAAAAAATAAAACAAAATATATTATAAAAAAAAATTATTAATTTTTTTATATTACATATAATTAAATAAAAATGTAAATCCGTTTGCATAAACTCTTAAGGTGTTTCCAACTCTTACTCTCACATATTACTCAAAAGTGAGTGTTTTTTAATTTGTTCATTCCACTTACAAACTCTTACTCTCACATATTACTCAAAAGTGAGTGTTTTTTAATTTGTTCATTCCACTTACAAACGAGTTATTGATGACAATTTTCCCTTTGGTCCTTTATCTTATAAATACYAATTAAGAAAAAAACATGTTTGTRAAGTTTTGGTTCCTTATCTTATTAATATCCATATGTGAGTGACTTAAACTAGAASATATTACTAGGGCCATAAATTAAGAGGTTAATTGGTTGCTATTTRTTTATAAATTGTAATCCTAAAGGAAAAAAAAATGAGTAATTACAAAAATGTTAAAATAGAAAATAGAAAACAGAAAATTAAGAGTAATTACAAAGATGTTAAAAATGAAAATAGAAAATTAAGAATAATTATAAAAATGTTAAAACTGGAAATAGAAAATAAAAAATTGATTGTGAAAATTAATGATAAAAATTAATCAAATCATTTATAAAAATAAAAATTAATTTAAAATTATCTGAAAATAGTTTTTTTCTATTTAAACTTTTCACTCTATTCTAAACTTAATACTAAAAGTTAAATCCCCAATATTTGAACTTCAACTTCTCTTTCTTAACTACCCCTTAGTGTTTTGCCAATACATTGATTTAAAATTTAATCTTTAATATATCCCTTTATTTTTATTTTAAAGTTTTCTTCCATAAGCCTATTATTATTCAATATAAATTAAATAAAAAACTACTTTATCGAAAAAACAAGAAAAGTATTATACATTTTATATAGATAGTGTATACCCACAAAATAACGACCACTTAATTTTTTAATCCTTAAAATTTATTCTCAACAATTTTACTCTATACCGATATTTATTTTCTATTTAGCAAACATTAATTTTTTTTTTTCTACTGGGGAATCGGTGGTTCTCCGTCTACACCCGTGCGAGCTACTTATCAAACATTATAATCAATATCTATACTTTTATATTTATATTACATTGAAAATTTTATAAAAATAAAAATAAAGCATGAAAGCATCGCTAACAAATTATTTAGTGATGAAAACAAAGTTTAGTTTATGGTTGTATGTAGAAATCAAAAGCTTTATTGGGTAAGTGTATTGAAATCTTCCTTTGCATTGTTACAATTATGGAGGCCGATTAAGGTTCTAGTCAAGGGAGAGATTTTGTATATAATAGACATTAAGACGTGTACATAATATTTTAATTATGGATATCCTCATTTTTTTTTAATGAGAGTTTGTATACAAATAGGGTATTAATATTTTAATCTATTTTTTAAAAATCAATTTTATTTAAAAATAAAAGTATATATAAATTTTGATATCTTATGATGGGAGTTTGTTTACAAATAAAGTATTAATATTTTAATCTATATTTTAAAAATAGATTTTACTTAAAAATAGAAGGGCATACAAAATTTAATATTGGATAAAGTATAACATTTAATATTTTAATGAATTGCATTTTTTTTTTGACAAGAAAGTGGAATTTATATTAATATAACAGTGGTATGACCAATGTAAAAACATATACATAGTTCAGACATGCATCTGGTGTATGAAATCCAAAATTATATATATATGCATCATAAAACAAAGCCCAGAGATGCCCATTATGTTTTAGATTCCAAAATTTGATTTTTATGGAGTTTAAAGAAACAGTGTATCTTCATAATAACCAAAATTGGGTAAGAGCCAAGAGAAGAGAGAAACATAATTACGCCTGTTGCTCTGGGTTCGAGGGACCTTCATTCAACGAGACCTTCACCCCTACATCTTGTTGAAGGGTTGTCCTAGCGGCTTGGAGATATAGCTTTTCCATCCTGGACTCTAAATCCACAATGCGTTCATTAACCAACTGTGTCGATTGCATGAGGGAATCCACAACTTCCTCTCTGAGTTGAGTGAGGTCTTCCTCGAGCATCTCAAACCTTCTTCCACCTTCCCCATCCAACCAGAGAACAAACCTTCCGTGCGTGCTTAATTTTCACTTCAATTCACGGATTTCCAGTTCTAGTGAAGGTGAGGGGATGGGGGGAGAAACAGACTCAGAGCTAGAGGCCATGCAGAGGGGTGGTGGGTAATTCGTCATAATTTTATGCGAAAGGGACCATGGAGAGAGAGTCGAACAACACAAACGATCACCCATGGAAAATAAGGTTGATCTGCAAGAGGGGGCTTTGGGTGCCTCCCTTAATTTAACTCCTGAATGAGCATGCCAACCCATGATTTGGATAAGAAACCTTGCGCGAGCGCCTTGTGGGAGAGATATGGGCTCTGTACTAACCTACTTGAAGGGCATGATGGCAGCCTGATGCAGGGTTGTGTAGAATGACGCGAGCTGGATGGAGTAGTACCTTCACGCATGGCAGTCGTCATATGCTGAGGTGATGTGGTGCAGACCCCCTTCTCTCCTAAGGGCTGCACAACCTCCTAGTAAGGATCTTCTATTCGGGAGTCGAACGACTCTCTGAAACATTGATAGTCTCATCCTATATTAGACACAGGCCCTCTCAACTTCCTGCGCAAGCTTGACGACACCCGCGAACTTCCCTTTCACTCTTTGCAAAAATCTCAGAGTATCAGGCATTAGATCCTTTTCTCTTGGCCCCTCCTATGATATGATATTGGGCGATGACCATGTGATTGTGGGCGCAACCACAAGAAGTTTGAAGTCAAACTACTTTTGGGCCCGCAATTCTCCTCGAGTCTCCATGTGTCCTCCTGGTGAAACCACGATATGGATTGCGACCCACCCTCAACTTTTTAAAGCCCAACCAACTCCTGTCCCCGCAATGAGAGATGACCATTGACCTCACAATATTGATGATGCTTTCTAACGAACGACTGAGATCTATTCCTTGGGATCAACAGTTCAAACTTCCTCCTCCACGAACGACTGAGATCATTCCTTGGGATCAACAGTTCAAACTTCCTCCTCCTAGATCAATGACTATGGTCGATTCAGAGATCCAGACTTCAAAACTTTCGAATATCAAACCTTGGTTTCCTTTCCAGAGAAATCTTCCTGAGTGAAAGATCTGTTGACACTTGTCCCCTTTGATCAACGACAATGATCTCTCTGGTTCTCCAAACTTCAGGGTTTTGAAATATCAAAACCTCGCCTTCTACCGTAATCTACCTTTCCGGAGCGGGTGATCTGCGAACACCTATTGTCACAATAAACAATCTAGCTTCTGCCTTGGCTATTTCACCTTTCAACCCAAATCAACAGTCCTGAGACCTTCCCCTCGATCAACGGTCGAGATCTCCTCCGGATCTCCAGACTTGGTGATTTCAAAATATCGCATCCTTCACCCTTCCCCTAACGATTTTATCTGAAGGCTATGATCAAATGACACATGTTTCCTCGATCAACGACTGAGATTACTTCGGCCCATACCCAGAGTAATAAGATTTTCCACGCACGTCTCCTGGGTCTGACAGCGCCAGAGAGATCACTTTGGGACGGTGATATTCCTAGTAGTTCCCCAGTTATGTTATGAATTGTAATAATGTTTTGTAGGCTGGTGAGTCGAGCATTGATAAGATGGTGATGATGTGTTTATTAGGCCAGAGAGTCTAACTATTTGCTAGAGCCTGGATTTTGTATATGTAATTATGCAGATCATTAATATAATATATAACATCGCTGTAATGATCGACCACAAAGAAAGAATGATGGGGACTAAGCTTCCAATAATATGGGTATGGAGAGGGGCCTGAGAGGTAGGAAGAGGGACTAATATTGAGGGCTTAAGTCCTTAGGAAGAATAATTTATTATTATTCCGAAGTGGTGTGAAAAGTATGTTTTTATCCTAAGTCCTGGGAGAGGCAAGGCATGCAGCCCCAATGTGTGCAAAAGGGAACACATAATTGATGGACTACATGCAACTTCATGGGAGACATGTGTCGGCCCAGGAACATGCACTTTAACCCAATAATTGAGTCGAGATGGGGGTTCGTCCTCCATTTTGTCATCGACTGTCTGAATTGTTGGAGTCCATGAATGACCTCTTCTTAATTTTCTTGTCACTCAATCCTAAAAAAAACCAGAACCAAAAGTCGACTGGTGTATTCCTGTGAATTTTGTGGCCTCTATATTCATCCTTTGTAATGTTCACGCATTCACCTGAGACCCGAAATCCGTCACCTGAGTCATTCTGTGAACCTTCCATACTTCGTACGAGTTCACTGGACTCCTTCCCAAGAACCGTTTTGTCTCTACACTAGACCTCTGCATAGCCATGCACCTCTGAAGCTGACCCACGTCTTCTATGAAACCTGAGCAATTTTCTATGTCGTGTGTGTTATAACTATGGGTTGTTGTGGCCATGCAGTCCCTTGGCTGAGTGTGATTGGCTACTGTCATATGTTCCTTGTTGAGCCTTGTTGTCCTCCTTGTGCTGGAATGAGGCTGAAGAAGCAGACTGTCAGGCCTGTGTGCAACACTCTCTCTGGGTGAGAGAGGTGGTTGTGGTTGAAGAAGCAGTTTGTCATGCCTATGAGCGACTCTCTCCATGTGAGAGAGTGAGCGGAGGAAGTGATAAATCTTGGAAGGAGTCCTATAGATTCCACAGAGCTCGGAGAATTTCAGTCAGGTCTATTGTTGAAGCCCAAGGCAAGGGAGGTTTAGCAGCCGAAGGACGGTCTTGGTGACAGTGAAGGTGTATACTCTTGGGGTGGGACATGTATGTGGGAGATGAGAGTCTGTGAGAAGTGGGAATAAGTGACTCCTGGGAGAGAATCCTTCCTCATAAACTGTGTGTCTTTTGTTGACCTTGCCTAGCCTAGGATTCCCTTACCCAGTGGAGCATATTCCCAACTCGAGGGTGACCTCCTGTTGATAGTGATGACTAGCGCAGTCTAAGGCTGGGAGGTTCATGGAAGGTCTGCATGCAGTTGGTGGTGTATTACATTTTAAAAGATAAGTATCATTATGTGTTTAATTTTGTACTTAATTAAAATGCATGTTCTGTGATGCTTGTAATATTATCATGTATTTCATTGCAATGATATTCACTATTAATTCCATTAATTATGTATGTTAGTAATAATTATATATTTATCTGTTAAGTCATTTAACTTCATTTAAATTCATACTATATAAGTGTTATTCCGCGAATTAGCATTTCCCGACATGTGGTTTGATGGCCGAGGACGTTACAATATGGTATTAGAGCCATGTTTTAAATGCTGAGCCTAGATGGGTCGGATAAGTGGTCTTCGAACCCAAGGTTTTGAGTGGAAATGGTGTTTGGACGAACCAATTTCGAACCTTAGATTGTTTCTGAGTGCCAAGGGGTTACATTGGCCATGTTATGAAGCTCAAGTGGAGTATCAATAGAATAAAACCAAATTCGATGTGGTATTTGACCACATAGAGAGAATTCTCAACACTTGGGGTGTTGGAGCCATAGGATCTATTCGGAGGGAAGGGAAATTCAGTATGACCGTCAGATCTAGATAGTACATGAGGGTTATCCCAGAATCCCTTCATAGTTCGACAATCGAGAGAAGCGGGGTGTGCAGAGGCATAAACACATGAAACTCGAAATCCTCAAGTCTCGAGGGAGATCTACACCATAGATTTGGAGAAAAGAGCTTGACTGTTGGATCAAGAAGAAGAGAAGATTGTAATTTCGGGAGTTCGGCTATCGGGAGAAGTGGGATGTGTCCTTGCACAAACTCCCGAAGTCCAAAGTTTCGAAGCGAAATAATAGACGTGGTGCGGTCGTATGACATCGCTAGTATTCGACCATGTGGCATCTTGTGTGAGGAGGGTTAGTGGGGCCCGATTTTACATCACGTAGTTATGGGTCGGAGGACCCACAATGGCGTTGATCATGATACATCAACATCAACGGCCAGGAGACATTGCAAGGACCCAAGTTGCACGGAAGATAATTATCCAAGGCAGTCTCGCAATCCAAAACATGGTTTCACTGAGGGGTTATGTGTCAGCGTCAGGAGAATTGCAGAATGAAGGGCAGGTTACTCCAAAACCACCATTGCATGCCCCCACAATTGGGAAAACGTTAAGTGATGTAAGTTAATGACATCACCTAAGGTGATGTGGAAGTGTTCATGGTGTGCGGATGTGAAATCTTCTTAAGTCCCGAAGTACGGGGACTCGGACGCCTAAGGTTTGACAACGAGTGTCAGTCGTTGGATGTTGGGTAGATGTGGACAGTTAATCTGCCCTACGTCGCGAGTTTGTTAGTCCAGAATTCAATAATTTGTTGTGAAGTTCTTTAAACCTCCTGAAACACGAAGTCGTGAAGAGCCCTTTTTCTAAGCGAGTAGTCACGACCCATGATCACGTGGGTTGGGGATTAAGAGAGAAGCGACTAGATCCCGAAGGATTGTTATAGAGACGAGTAGAGCTCAGAAAATTCATGAAATCTGAACGTTTTATTAATTCAAATTTGTTTATGAATGTTGTGGGATTTGTTAAGGAATAATGGCCTGACAAATTCTGGTTGTCTGCACATTATGTTTTCATAAGTTTAGCAAGTGTCATAACCAAGTAGAATTTCCACTAAGTGCAAAAGAAATGGAAGAGACACATAATGCTTCCATTTCAGAGAACGAAGCTAAAGGGATGGATTTTCATTTGGGAGTTGAAGGGTTGAACTCCAATGGGCATGGAGAAGAGATAGATAAGGAAGGGCATATGATGAAGATCATTGAAAAATTGCAGAAAGATGCCCAAACTCATCGAACATATAGAAGAAATCTCAGGAAAGCTCATGATAAACAAGGTGAACTCAACTTAAAGTTGATGAAGAGTCTAGAGAGAATAGAAAATAAGTTGTACCAGGAGAGAGAATCAAGAAAAACTGGGAGTCACCCGACTTCTGAGGGAAGAAGATCAAGGAGTGTTGGTAAAAACCATCATCACTCCCAAGGTCGCTCCAAGAGGAGGGCACACAATAGTTCAAGCCCATGTCCTACCAGAAATCACAAGAGATCTAGAGTGGATGAACTGAAGGGAAAAATGAACAAGATTAAGCCTCCAACGTTTGATGGAAATCATAAGAAGGGGGAAGGTGCCGAGACATGGTTTCTTGGCATGAGGAAATATTTCCAACTGCAGAATTATTCCTCTCATGTAGAAGGAAGAATTGCGATGTATCAATTGAAGGTAAAGGCATCCATGTGGTGGGATCATCTTGTGCAGGTGCAACACATTAGAGAGAAAGATATCACTTGGAAACTTGACTAAAAGAACTATGATAGAAAGATGAAAGAGTTCTTTGAACTAAAGCTGGGCAGCATGACCATTGATGAATACGAACGAAGGTTTTTGGAATTACTGAAGTATGTTTCATTCATCAAGGATGATATTGTCAATATTCAAAGGTATCTGAGTGGACTGCCACCTTCCACAGGGGACAAGATCCAGTATGATGACCCAAAAACTATGGAAGAAATGATAAGAAGAGAAAAATGCTTATATGAGAAGCAAAGAGAGTAACCTACTTTTTGGAAGGCTTAGGAAAACAAGAAGAAATTCAAGATGGATCAGAGGAAGAAGGGAACTAAGCCGCCCTTTTTCAGAAACAGTGCTCAAGGACAACCATCTTTTAGAGAGCCTAGAAAGGTTGAAGTAGGTGGGAGAATGTCAAGACCGCCACCTATGGAATGTTGGGGTTGTAAATAAAACCATAGGTACAGATATTTACCCCACATAAATGATAAATTGAGAGTTGGACACAATGTACAAAAAGTTGAAATAGTGGAGGACATGGGCAGTAGAATGCCAGGGATCTACCCAACCCTGGACAACAAGCAAGTTGAATATCAGTGGCACATGATTGAATTGGAAGGTATGATTAACAACTAACCATTTACTATTTTAATTGATTTAGGGGCTAGTAATAGTTATATAGATCCTAGAGTGGTGGAAAGTTTGCATTTGTTGAGAAGAAAACATGAAAATTATTGATTAGAGTAGCTAGCTACAAGAACCAGGAGGAAGTTCACTTAGTTGGTTATGTCCTATCCTATGGACATGAATGGACTGAGCACAAAGGATGAATTGAATGTTATGCCTTTAGGTTCTTATGACTGTCTAATTGGGATGGACTTGTTGGACCAACACCATGCTATCTTGGATTATCGTAATAAGGCATTCACTTTCTTGCATGAGGAAAGTAATTGGAGAACAGTCCAAGGAATTCCCAGAGGTGTTGCTATCAGAGAAATATCAACAATGCAGCTGAAGAAATGTTAAAGAAAAGGCTGTCAATTATTTGCAGCCCATGTGGAGAAAGCATCTAAGGATGAGATCTAAAAGATTGGAGATCATGCGGTAATAAAGGAGTTTGAATATATATTTTAGGAGGTACCCGGACTACCTCCGAAAAGAGATATTGACTTCTTTGTAAACTTGATGCCTGGAGCAGTTCCAGTGTCGAAATCTCCTTATAGACTGAGTACGTCGGAGCTAAAAGAACTGCAACTACATCTTGAAGAGATTCTGAAGAAGGGGTATATATGCCCAAGTGTGTCACCTTGGGGTGCCCTGGTATTTCTCATGAATAAGAAGGATGGGACGCTGGGATTGTGTATCAATTTTAGACAATTGAACAAAGTAATTGTAAAGAACAAATATCCTCTGTCGAGGATTGATGACCTCTTCGATCAGTTGAAGGATGCGAATATATTTTCAAAGATAGACATCAGGTCGAGATATCACCAGGTAAGGATAAAGGATGAAGACATCAACACGACCTCCTTTAGAACAAGGTATGGTCATTATGAGTTCACAGTGGTTTCATTTGGGCTATCAAACACACCCGTTGTTTTTATGTGCCTGATGAATGGTGTATTCAGGGACTATCTAGAGAAGTTCGTCATAGTCTTCCTGGATGACATTCTAGTGTATTCCAAGTCATAGGAAGAGAATGAAAAACATCCGAGGATGGTGTTGCAGGTGCTAAGAGAGCACCAACTATATGCTAAGTTGAGCAAGTGCTCATTTTATCAGGAGTAGATCCATTACTTGGGGCATATTATTTCGAAGGAAGGGATAGTTGTAGATCTTGAGAATATTGAGGCCATCAGAGAATGGTCAGCGCCAAAGAACGTGATAGAAGTCAGATCCTTTATGGCTCTAACTAGTTATTACAAAAGGTTTATCGCAGGGTTCTAGAGGATAGCTCACCCTATCACTTCCTTGCAAACCAAGGAGAAGAAGTTTCGGTGGACAGAGGATTGTGAGAAAATCTTCCATCAATTGAAGAAACTATTAACCAATGCTCCAATCCTAAGGATTGCAGATCCAAATGAAGATTTCATGGTGTTCACAGATGCATGCAAAGAATGACTGGGAGGATTCCTCAGTCAGAATGGATTCATAATCTGTTATGAATCCAAAAAGTTGAAAGAGCGCGAAAGGAATTATGCAACTCATGATTTGGAGTTGGCAACCATAGTACACACTCTAAATAAATGAAGACATTACCTCATGGGAAGGAGGTTCAAACTAAGAACAAACCATAACAGTCTGAAGTAGTTGTTTGATCATCCAACCTTGAACGCTAGACAGAGTAGGTGGCTGGAGTTTCTCTGTGAGTACCATTTTGATATCAAGCATATAAAAGGGAAGGAAAATAAAGTGGTTGATGCACTCAACAGGAGAGTGCATGAATTACATGCTACAACCATTAGCATGTACCGAACTGATATTAAAAGCAAAATTTTGGATGCTGCAAATATAGATTTGCAGTATAGGGATTTGGTAGAAAATCTACATCAAGGTAAGATGCCACAGAAAGTGGAGAATTATAAATTGGAAACTGATGGAACACTTCTGTACAAGAACATAATTTATATACCTGATGTCCAGGACTTGAAACTTATGATTTTGCATGAAATTCATAATGTTCCTTATGCTAGACACCATGGATATCAGAAAACTGTGGCAGCAGTCAAGAGCCATTACTTTTTTCCAGGTATGAAGAAAGAGATTACAGAATACATCGCCAGATGTATGGAGTGCTAGAATGTTAAAGATGAACACAGGTACCCAGCAGGATTGTTGCATCCTTTACCCATTCCTGAGTGGATGTGGGAGGTAGTGACAATGGATTTCATCATAGGATTTCCCAGAGCCGACAATTAGCATGATTCAATCATGGTGGTAGTGGAAAAGCTTACGAAAGCTTCCCATTTAATTTGTTAAAGACTACTCACAAGGAAGCGGATGTTGTTGATGTTTTTATGAAGAAAGTGGCAGGATTGCACGAAATTCCCAAGACAATTGTGTCTGACAGAGACCCAAAATTTACCTTAAATTTTTGGAATGGGTTATTCAAGGTGTTTAGAACAAATCTGAACTTCATTATAGCTTATCATCCTGAGTCTGATGGGAAGACAGAGTGAGTGAATCGAGTGATAGAATACATACTGAGGATGTATGTGATGGACAAACCATCTAAATGGGAAGACTACCTACACTTGGTAGAATTTGCCTACAACAATGGGTATCAAGCATCATGGAATATAAGCCCATTTGAAGCACTTTACGGAAGAAAGTGAAATACTCCAGTGAGCTAGGATAATCTAGCTGATAGAGCAGTAGTTGGGCCAGAGTTGCTCCAGGAAGTGGAAGAATAGATGCTAAAAATTAAGAAGAATTTGAAATCTTCCCAAGACAGGTAGAAAAGTTATGCTGATAAAAACATAACCCATAGAGAGTTTAAAGTGGGTGACCATGTTTTCCTGAAAGTAAAAGCCAATATAAGTTCCCTGACGATGGGAAACTGCACCAAGTTGGCAGCCAGATTTTGTGGGCCATTTGAAATCCTAGAAAGGATTGGGCCAATTGCATGTATGGATGCATTACCTGCATCCATGACTGTACATAATGTATTTCATGTTTCATTGCTTAATAAATATATACATGATGCCAATCATGTTATCGATTGGAATTTGATTCAGGTGGCGCAAGAAGGTGTCTTGCAAATGCATCATGTGCACATATTGGACCGGAAAATCAAACAACTCTGGAATCAAGCCATAGGGATTATAAAGGTCCAGTGAACCTGGTACGTTCCTAAGGATGCAACATGGGAGCATCAGGATGCTATGTGGGAAGAATACCCACATCGTTTTGAATATTTTGAAAAGCTTGTTGATGTTGTGTAAATAGTTGCACTGAGGCTAGTGCAAAAATAAGGGGAGGGGATTGTAATATCCCCCAGTAGTGCCCCAATTATATTATGAATTGTAATCATGTTTTGTCTGCTGGTGAGCTGAGTATTGATAACCTGGTGGGCTTATGTATTTATTAAGTCAGAGAGCCTAAGTGTTAAGGCTAGGAGCCTGATTTTGTATATGTAATTATACAGATCATTAATATAATATATAAACATCGTTGCGTGTCGACCGACCACGAATAAAGAGTGATGGGGGACTAAGCTTCCACAGTATGGGTAAGGGAGAGGGGGATGAGAGGTATGAAGAGGGGATAATATTGAGGGCTTAAGTCCTTAAGAATAATAATTTATTATTATTCCAAAGTGGTGTGAAATGTATGTTTTTATCCTAAGTCCTGGGAGTGGCAACACATCAGCCGCAACATGTGAAAAAGGGAATGCATAGTTAATGGAGTGCATGCAGCTTCATGGGAGACATGTGTAAGCCCAGGAAGATGCAATTTAACCCAAGAATTGAGTCGAGATGGGGGTTCATCCTCCATTATGCCATCGGATGTCTGAACTGTTGGAGTCTGTAAACGAGCTCTACTTAATTTTCTCGTCATGCAATCCTGAAAAAAACCAGAACCGGAAGTCGACTGGTGTATTCCTGTCAATTCCATTCCCTCTTTATTCATCCTTTGCATTGTTCATGCACACACCTGAGACCCAAAATCTGTCATGTGAGTCATTCTTTGACCCTTCCATACTCCACCTGAGTTCATTGGAATCCATCCCAAGAACCGTTCTATCTCTACACTGGACCTCTGCATAGCCACGTACCTCTGAAGCCGACCTGCATCCTTTTTGAAACCTGAGCAATTGTCTATGTCGTGTGTGTTATACCTATGGGTTGTTGTGGCCACACATTCCCTCATATGAGTGTGATTGTCCACCATCATCCATTCCTTGCTGAGACTTGTTGTCCTCCTTGTGCTGGAACGAAGCTGAAGAAGTAGGCTTCCAGGCCTGTGTGCAACACTCTCTCCAGGTGAGAGAGGTGGTTGTGGTTGCAGAAGTAGGTTGTCAGGCCTGTGAGTGACTCTCTCCAGGTGAGAGAGTGTGTGGAGGAAGTGAGAAATCATGGAAGGAGTCATGTAGCTTCCATAGAGATCGACGAATTCTGGTCTGGTCTATTGCAGAATCCAAAGGAAAGGGAGGTTTAGCAGCCAAAGGTCTGTGTAGTGAAAATGAAGGTGTATCCTCCTAGGGTGGGATAGGCATGTGGGGAATGTAATTATGTGAGTATTGGGCATAAGTTGCTCCTAGGAGATAATCCTTCCTCATAAACTGTGTCTCTTCCGTTGACCTTGCCTAGACTAGGATTCCCTTTCCCGGTGGAGCTTAGTCTCAGCTCGGGGGTGAGCTACTACTGAGAGTGTTTAGAAGCGCAGTCTAAGGCTGGGAGGTTCGTGGAAGGTTTGCACGTAGTTGGTGGTGTATTACAGTTTCAAATATAAGTATCATTATGTGTTTAATTCTGTACTTATTTAAAATTCATGTTCTGTGATACTTGTAATATTATCATGTATTTTGTTGCTAGTTTGAATTGTTGTTAATTTTATTTAAGTTTGTATGATAGCAATAAATCCATGTCAAATGTATTAATTTGATTTAATGCTTATTCTTTATAAATAATGCATGTTATATATTTAAGTATGATAATGTTTCTGCGAAGTATCGTTTCCCGACAAGTGGGTTGATGGTCGAGGACGTTACAAAACTTTAGTTCTCAAACTGAAAAATCCCATGACAAATTTCTCGTAGCTCGCGATCTGCTAACAAGTGTCCTCTAACAGATTGACAACTCTCGTCTCTTCGGCACTCCGTGCTTCAGAAACCTCAGAGTTCAAACTTGATTCCTCTTGAGATCGCGATATCCTATGGCTCAGATTTTCCTTGGCGATCCAATGCCAGACGTTCTTCTCGAATGATTTGACGGCTCAGCCTGCCTCAGATGATCAAATGACGTAGATTTTACTCCGGAAATACGAAACTCCAGACTTCATAATTTTCAAGTCTCAAATCTTGGAGGGTTCTCTCCCCTGTATATATGAAGTGTTAAAGCTTGCGTACCTTGTCTTGAATTAGACGGATTTTGATCCTTGCACTATGATCTAACAAACAATGTAGCTCCTCCTCCTAAGCTTATGATTTCTCTGACTTAGAATATTTTCTAAGTGTTCAAAGGTTTCAAACATTTTCTCCTCTGACGAGTTTCTTTGCACTCCTTGCACCAGTATCTTTTCACTCCTTGCAAAGGGAAGTTTCATGTTATCTCTTCTAAGCTTCGGAACTAAAAAAGATCCCTACAACACACTCCTTGCGTTCTCTATGCACACCTTGCACCACTCGACATAAGAGAAACAATTGAAACTTACCCTAACATTCACAGTTCCATCTGCTCATAACGAAATTCATTCATTCATTCATGAAAACACAATGACAGGGAATTGTAAGAAATTTCCACACCATCAATTGGGTCAATTTTCCTCTATTATATTCAAAAGTAAAAATGGCTAAAACTATGATCAAAACAAAAATTGAAAACTTAGAAACCTCCTACTAACTTGCAGCTAGCCTCATTTGGGTGTACATAACCTCTATTTATCTCAGAGGGTTTTTAGGGTCCCCCTGATCACCTGGATACTCCAAAGCCTAGCCTAACGACTATCTTAGATCAGTCATATTCCATAGCAGGAGTGGAAACTCCCACTTCACTCGCAATCGTTTAAGCGTGCTTCAAAGATTTTTTTGGCGCTGAGTTCAGGTGTCCTAATTTATGAGTTCATACTTTCTTCAAAATATTCATTGTGACGGTTAGTGTTGAGATTCTAGAAATATTCCCATGCGCTGAGTGGTCCTGCTTCGCATTCTTGCCAACGATGCTCCTGCATCATACTCCCCTTGACAAAAAATCATGGACTCTTGTCCATGAGATCCTGCACCAACTTTCCATGCTTCTAGATAACAAATTCATTTTCCCAACTAGCATATTTGATTGGGTGTCCCTTCCACTTGATCAGATATTAAAAATAGGTCTTCCTTATGGTCTTCTTTCCAATCCTCTGATCAACAATCTTCATCTGTGGTTTTTTTGTTGTAGTAATTTGTTTCTCCCATTGAATCTTCTCTTGATATTTTTATCCCTCTGTGTCATCTTTCCTATAAGGATACATGTCTGAAGCATTGAATATGGGCGATATGCCCACATCATCTAGTAGCTCAATCTCATAGGCGTTTTCATCAAAATTCCTCAAGATATTACATGGTCCTATATTCTTCATTTTTAACTTGTTATATGTTCCCCTAGGGAACCTTTCTTTCCTGAGATGTGCTAGAACCTGATCTCCTACTTCAAATTGAAGTTCTTTGTGGTGTTGATCAACTCTTTGCTTGTACTCCTTGTTATAACTCTACAATTGTCTTATGATCTGGCTATGGAGCTTATGCATTTCTACAACAAAGTATTATGCTCGAGTGCTCTTGATCTCACTTTGTTCCATGTCTCTCAACTCAGATAATCCGTAGGGTTGCATTCCATGGAATATTTGGAATGGGATCTTTCTCGTTCTCCTGTTTGGTGAGTCATTGTATGCAAATTCTACTTGTGGAAGAATCTAATCCCACTGATTATTGTGCTCATTAACCAAAATCCTCAATAGGTTTCCAAACTTATGTTTACCACCTCAATTTGCCCATATTTTTGCGGGTAATAAGATGAGCTAAAGGACAAATCTATCCCCAAATTCTTCCATAGTGTTCTCCAAAAGTGACCAACAAATTTTGTGTCTCTATCCGAGACGATGTTTCTGCGTAGGCCGTGAAGCCTCACAACTTCCTTGAAAAACATATTTGCAATATGTGTTGCATCACTGGTCTTCTGGCATGGGATAAAGTGTGCCATCTTTGAAAATCTATCCACCACCATAAATATGGAATCAAATCCTCTTTGCTTTCTTGGTGGTGCTAACAAAAACTCCATGCTTATTGCATCCCAAGGCCTCTCTGGTATTGGCAATGGTTGTTACAATCTAGTGTTCTGTCTTTTTCCTTTTGTATGTTGGCAGATTCTACATCTATTCACAAAATTTATCACTTTTGTTCTCATTCCTAGCCAATAGTATGAACTGCTCAACTGTGAAAATGTCTTATCATGGCCGAAATGTCCAGTCAATCCTCCACTATGCTTTTCCTTCAGAAGGTTATCCCTCATTGAGAATTTCGGTATGCACAATTGATTTCCCTTGAACAATAATCCCTCTTGAATCATATACTTTGTCCACTGGCTTTTGTCTCTCACCACAAAATTTGCACATGCTTCATATGCTTCCTTGAAATTTGTATCATCACAATACATGTCCTTAATGTGTTCAAACCCCAAGGTCTTCACCTAAAATTCCTGTAGAATCAAGAATCTCCTTCTTAATGCATCAACAAATTTGTTAGCATTCCCAACAATATGTTTTATGACAAAAGTATAATTCTTCATAAACTCAACCCATTTCTCATGCCTCTGATTCATTTTTTTTTGTCTGGTTATGAATTGTAAAGCCTGGTTATCGCTATACAAGACAAATTCATGTGGGACAAGGTAATGTCTCCACTTATTCAAGGCTTGAATTATGTCATAAAACTCCTTATCATACGTGGAGTATTTTCTCTTGGTCTCATTCAACTTCTCACTCAAATAGGAAACATGTATATTATCCTTGCTCAAAACTACTCCAATTGCAACTCCACTTGCATCACACCTCACCTAAAATGTCTTTTCAAAATTCAGCAAGACCAGAATTGGTCATTCTGTTATTTTATCCTTCAGTATATTGAAGCTCCTCTTGGCTTCCTTTGTCCATTTAAAATATTTGTGCTTCTTCTTCACTGTATCCATCATTGGTGCACAAATTCCACTGAAGTCTGTGATGAACTTCCTATAGAAGCTTTCTAATCCATGGAATCTCCTTACCTCAAACATGCTCCTCGATGATGACCATTATTTTATTGCTTTCACCTTCTCTGGATCAATATTGAGTTCATTTGAAGAGATCACAAAACCCAAGTAAATGAGTTTTGTCTTCATAAAAGAGGACTTCTTCCGATTTATGAACAACTTCTCTTGTTGTAGTCTCCTCATCACTAGTTTTAGGTGCCTCAAATGCTCCTCTTTAGTCTCGCTAAATATCAATATATCATCCATATATACAACCACAAACTTGCCAATGAAATCTTTCAATATTTCATTCATCAACCTCATAAAAGTACTTAGGGAATTCGTTAGGCCAAATGGCATAACATGCCACTCATACAACCCTTCATTTGTCTTAAAGGCTATCTTCCACTCATCACCTTCTCTCATTCTAATCTGGTGATATCCACTTTTCAAATCTATTTTAGAAACGAAATTTGCTCCACTTCAACATTCCATTAAATCATCCATTCTTGGTAAATGAAATCTATACCTGATGGTGATCTTGTTAATGGCTCTTGATTCTATACACATTCTCCATCCTCCATCCTTCTTTGGACTCAACATAGTTGGTACTGCGCATGGACTCAATCTCTTTTTGACCAAACCCTTGTCTAACAGTTCATGGACTTTGTTCTTCACTTCCTCATTCTCTCAAGGTGGCAATCTGTAAGTTGCTTTGTTCGACAAACTTTCTCTTGGTATCAAGTCAATATGTTGGTTGATACTTCTGATGGGTGGCAATGAGTTAGGAATCTCATCCACCACTATGTCAACATAATTATCCAACAATTCCTGAATTTCTTTGGGCAAATCATCCATTGAAGTACTTGTAAGGATAACTTTTGGTCTCCTCACCACAACAAACTTCATCTCATGTTCTTTCTTGACCTCTTTCAGGAGTTCCTTCCGTCTCATGAGAAGTATGATCTTCCTGACTTCCTCTTTCACTTTCTTCTCCTCTATTGGAAACAACATGTGTGTTCTACCATTCTTCTCCAAGGTGTATGTATTCTTCCTCCCATCATGAATGACATTCCTGTCAAACCACCATGGTCTTCCCAATAAAATATGGCATGCATCCATGGGAATTACATCACATAGAATTTCATCTCTATATCCTCCTATCTTAAATTCAACCAAGCATTGTTTAGTAACCATGACCTAATGTCCTTTCTACAACCATGCAACTTTGTATGGCTTCGGATGTGCAATTATCTCCAACTCCAATTTCTCCACCATCTCTGTGGATACTAATTTGTCAATGCTCCCACTGTCAATTATCACCTTGCATACTTTGTCTTTAGTCTTGCAAGTTGTCCTAAAGAGACTATTCCTCTGCACTGTCTTTTCAACTTCTGCCTCTTTTTTTAAGAGAACCTTCCTCAACATCAAGGATATTCCATCCTCTACTCCTTCTTCTTCAACATTCCCTCTCTGTACTTTTGAAATGTGAGCTTCACCTCCTCCTTCTTTCATTTCCTCAGGACATTCCCAATACATGTGCCCTATCTTTCCATAGGCATAGAATCTTACTTCTCCTCCTCCTCTTCTTCCTCTTCCTCTAGAAGAACTTCTTCCACCTCCCTGTCTTCCTTGGGAACTTATTCCTCTTTCTGAGTGACTATGTGGTTTCTCAACCTCGTCCTTTGATTTATGTGCCTTGTCATGGGTAACTCCCCTGCTTTTGTTTGGGGCCAGGATTTTTCCTCTTCCTTACTGTCTTTGTTTTCTGCCTAAATTCTCCTATGCCTTTAGTGAAAAATGATAAGAATCCTCCACTTTCTTTACTGACATCATGCTGAGATCAACCTGGATTTCATATCTCAGGCCATTTATATATTTGGAAATTTTTTATTCATATCTCTCCCTTTGTCCAGTTCTGATGTTCAGCCTATAGAACTCCTCTTTGTACTCATTGAATGTCATCCCCTTCTGTCTCTGGTTCTTCATATTCCTGAACAAATTGATCTGATAATATTTGGGCATGAACTTAGCCTTCAGCTTGGCTACCATTATGTCCCATTTCTTTATCTTCTGCTTTCCTTTGCTTCTCCTCTCAGCCTGCAATTCATACCACCACAACGCTGCATGTACTTTTAGCATGGTGACAACCTGTTTCACCTTTTTCTCTTCATCGACCTCTTCATAGTCGAAATTTTTGTCCATGGATCTCACCCAATCTAGCAACACTTCAACATCTAAATTTCCTTCATACATTAGGACCTCTATCTTGGCTCTGCCTCCTAATCTAAAAATTTCTCTCAGCAAGCATTCTTCAACAACCTCTTCTCCTGCAGCTTCTTCGTCTTCTACTTCTTCACTCTCTACATTGTTGATGTCTCCAGCATTAGGTGCTCTCCTCTGCATTTCCTCCATCACCTCTAATATTGCATGAAGTTCTCGCATCTCCCTTTATGAAACTCGATTGGATAAAGGTGGTTCCACTCGTCTCCTTGGTGGAATTGTGTTGACTTTATATCACACACAAAGTACAAATTCGAGTTCTTCTGTCTCCACTCCTTTGCCTGTTGTCTGCAAGAAAATCTTCGGCTCTGATACCACTTGGTGGAGGCTCCCTTCTCTCCTAAGGGTTTTGTGACCTCCCGATCCAGATCTTCTATTTGGGAGTTGAATGACTCTCTTAAACATTTCTAGTCTCATCCCATATTAGACACAGGCCCTATCAACTTCTTGCACAAGCTTCATGACACCCGTGACCTTCCCTTTCACGCTATGTGAAAATATCATACTATCGGGCGTTAGCACCTTTTCTCTCGGCCCTCCACCAATGTGACTTTAGGCGATGACCTCACGATTGCGGGTGCATGGACAGAAGTGGTTTGAAGTCAAACTACTTTCGGGTCCACAATTCTCCTCAAGCCTCCACGTGTCGTCCTAGTGAAACCACGGTATGGATTGTGGCCTGCCCTCAACTTTTTAAAGTCTATGCAACTCCTGTCCCCACAATACGAGATGAATGTCAATCTCACGATCCTGATGGTGCTTTCAAATAGATGACCGATATCTATTCCTTGGGATCAGCGGTTCAGACTTCCTCCTCCCAGATCGACGACTGTGGTTGATTCAGAATTTCGGATTTCAGAACTTTCGAATATCAAATCTTGGTTTCCTTTGTAGAGCAATATTCTGGAGCAAAATATCTATTGACACTTGTCCCCTTCTATCAATGAATGTGATCTCTGTGGTTCTCTAGACTTCACGGTTTTGAAATATCAAACCTCACCTTCTGTCATACTCTAATCTTCCGGAGTGGCTGATATGCGAACATCTGTCCTCACAGCCAATAGTCCAACTTTTTCCTTGGGTGTTTGACCTTTCAACCCAGATCAATGGTCCTGAGACCCTCCCATCGATCAATGGTCCATATCTCCTCCGAGTTTTGGACTTCGGAGATTTCGAATCTCAAATTTCACCCTTCCCCCAACACTTTTATCTAAAGGTTTTGATGGACTGACGTGTTCCCCCCTTAGATCAATGATTGAGGATTACTTCAGCTCTATACCCGGAGTACACGGATTCACACCATGTCTCCCCTAAATATGATGTCTAAAGATCGCTTTGGGACTTTACCTGGAGCTCACAGATCTTCACCACATCTCCTCTAGATACGATGGCTTAGATTCACTTCGGTTCTTCAGGGTTCAGCGACCTTAGTTATCAAACTAAAAAATCCCATGACAAATTTCCCAAAGCTCGCGATCTGCTAACAAGTGACATCTAATAGATCGACATCTCTTTGCTGACAAGTTCCATCCGACAGATCGATGACTCTCTTCTCTTCGACACAGCATGCTTTGGGAACCTCAGAGTTCAAAATTGATTCCTCCTGAGCTCGCGATATCTGAAGGATCATATTTTGCCTAGTGATCCAATGCTAGACATTCTCCTCAGATGATCTGATGGCTCAGTCTTCTTCAGATGATCGAATGGCGTAGATTTTACTTCGGAAATCTAGAACTCCAGACTTTGGAAGTTTCAATTCTCAAATATTGGTGGGTTCTCTCCCCTGTGTATACGAAGTGTTAAATCTCACGTACCTTGTCTTGAATCAGACAGTTTTTGATCCTTTAACTGTGATCCAATGACCAACGTCACTCCTCCTCCTAATCTTTTGATTTCTCTGACTTAGAATATTTTCTAAGTGTTCAAAGGCTTCAAACCTTTTCTCCTCCGACGAGTATGACTCTTAGATCTCATTGACACTCATGAAAAGTGTTATTCCTCCTAAGCTTGGTCTTGTGAAGACTTCGACTTCCCACAGACTCCTTGTGTTTTAGGGATTTCGATAACTCAGATCCAAAGGATTTCTCAAAGAGAAATTCCTCTCACCCTCCTCGCATTCTCCTTTTGATGGTTCTTCTACTTCATAATACAAATTCCCTTCGACACTTAGTCGAATCTCGGATCTGTGCACTCCTTGAACCAGATCTTTATGCAAGGTTTGAATTCTTGTGGACGACTGCGCATGCCTTGCACCAGTCTCTTTGCACTCCTTGCAAAGGGAAGTTTCGTGTTATCTCTTCTGATCTTTAGAACCGAAATAGATCTCGAAAATGCACTCTTTGTGTTCTGTGTGCACACCTTGCACCAATCGATAGAAGAGAAACAATTGAAACTTATCCTAACATTCACAGTTCCATCTACTCATAACGAAATTCATTCATTCATTCATGAAAACACAATAACAGGGAATTGCAAGCAATGTCCACACCATTCATTGGTTTAATTTTCCTCTGTTATATTCAAAAGTGAAAATGGCTTCAACTATGATCAAAACAAAAATTGAAAACTCAGAAATCTCCTACTAACTTGCAGCTAGACTCATTTGGGCATACATAACCTCTATTTATATCAAAGGGTTCTTAGGGTTCACCCCGACTACTTGGCTACTCCAAAACCTAACCTAACAACTATCTTAGATCGGTCATATTCCAGAGAAGGAGTGGAAACTTCCACTTTTCTTGCAATTGTTCAAGTGTGCTTCAAAGATTTTTCTAGCACTGAGTTCAGGTGTGCTAATCGCTGAGTTCATACGTGCTTCAAAATATTCGCCAAGACTGCTAGCGTTGAGATTCTGGAAAGATTCTCGTGCGTTGAGTGGTCCTTCTCCACGTTCTTGCCAACGATGCTCCTGCATCATGATGCCATGGATCGGGGTGAGGGTATGTGTATCGTCTGACTTCTTCCTGGCACAATACCACCTACAATCCGTCCACCTCATACCGTTAAGGAATTGGAGCGAAGGACAAGGTCCCATTCAATGAGAGGAGTCTCTTTCTCAAGGGAGTGGCGACTTTAGCTTCCTGGTCTGCTTCTCCATTTAAATGACGAAGAGCATGGAAAAAATCAATCTTCTAGAAATATTTAGAGAGTCGTTGAATTTTCTTGAGAATTTGCAGAATTTTCATTTGATTTGGTAATGAGTTAGTGACAAAGGCTTGGATTAGGAGCCAAGAATATCCTATCACTGAGATTTCATTGATGCCTAGCTCCTGGGCTTGGGTGAGGCCTTGCTAGAGACTCAGAGCTTCTACCATGTTATTGGTGTCTTGTCCTAATCCCCAAGAAAAGACCAGTTCTAGGATTTCGTTGGGGCCACAGAGCACCCCTCCCCCTCCTGCCTCCCCTGGGTTTCCCTTTAAAGCTCCATCATAGAAAAGGATGTGTTTGTGATGAATACTCCACCAGTCTTTGAACTCAACTTTATCCTTACACAAATTCCTAGGGTTCATAGAGATGCTTGGGGGTAGAGGTAGTGGGAGGGGATTAATGAATTGCATTTTTTAATATTTCTTTTACCTAAAATTAGAAGTGCATACAACTTTTGACATGGTATAAGAAATATGATTTATATGATAGGTTAAAGAATTTATAGTATTTAAAAATATAAGTTCATACAATTTTGACATTGGATATGAAATAGAATTAGATGATATGTTAGTTAGTTTTTTTTTAATTTATCATAAATTACAATTTTGACATTGGATATGAAATAGAATTAGATGATATGTTAGTTAGTTTTTTTTTAATTTATCATAAATTATTTGATAGGTTAAAAATTATTTTTTTAGTTATTTTACTATGAATTATTTGATATGTTAAAAATTAATGTAAATTTTAAATGATCAAGATTTTTTTAATTGTGTTAAATATAAGTTAATATGTTATCTTTTTAGTTATATTTAATCTGATTTAAATAAATTTTTCATCTTTTATATAAGTGTTTGTAGCATTATTTACATAATAAGTTTAACATAAATGCTTAATGTGAGTGTTTGTAACTTTATCTAATAAGAAATGTATTATAGTTAGTTTCTATATTATGATTTGTTCTAGGATTCAAATATTTGTAATCTTTTTGAAAATGTATTATAAATAAAAAGTCTTTATATGAGGCAATGTATATAAGCATAAAGCATTATGGTGTGATTTATTCTCTATATTATGATTTGTTGGAGGATTGAAATATTTGTAATGTTTTTGAAAATCTATTATTTTTTAGAATTTATCAACTAAAACAAAAATACATTGATAATTGTATTTAAATTAGTAATTTTAATCATAAAAAAATCATAAAAATATTTTTTATCTTTCTTATTAATTAACATAATGAGATTAGAAAATACATATTTTCCACTTTTAATTAAAACAAAAATACATTAATAATTATGTTTAAATTAGTAATTTTAATCATAAAAATATCATAAAAATATTTTTTTATCTTTCTTATTAATTAACATAATGAGATTAGAGAATACACATTTCCTACTTTTAATGATAAACATAATGATTACACATATAACATTATCAAACATATATATTTTTTAAATACAAATATTATATTAATAAAAATAAATTTATATCTAACTAATAAGTACGTTAACACTATTTTGACAAAATCTTTTTTACATAACAACAATATAAGTTGAGTTCATTTAATGTAGACTCATCACTTTTATTTGATGTTCTTTCCTTTTACCCAACTTTTATGACTTAGAGATAAATTCATTGTACTTTGTAGTAATCATTTAATAAGTATAAATTTATTTTATTAAGTATTTTTAGTTACTTATATTTTTGTAAAAGGGATTTATTTTCTTTTATTTTTTATTTTGAATATTATTAGTAATAAAGTTGATAGCCTATTGTATTCTTTCTCTTATTTAATAGTTATTGAGGTTATTTCTCACTCTATATAGTGTTATTATTACTTGTATTGTTATAGTTTTTTAATGTTCTTTACCTATATTGAATATATAATTGACATTAAGCATAGCTGTATTTTGTGGTTAATTTAGAAACGAATTGTAATTTAATAAAAATATAAGTATGATTAACATGTTTTAGAAAAATTATTATTAATTTTAGTTGTATTCTATATTTTAAATATCCTTTTTTAAATATAAATTTTCTTTATTATAGAAAACAATTGTTTTGTTGTCTAATTAATATATTTTTTTTTTTTTTTTTT